>JBBBVU010000004.1:2504404-2515321 GCA_037177055.1 Atherinosoma microstoma
AAAAACATTTTAGCTTTAATAGGTCAAGTTTACCTTCATGACAACTGTGGGGGGAGTGAATTTATTTATAACTCATTCGTTTAGATGATATTTAATCTGGAAATTCTTCATATTTAGAGGCATGTCCTTTTGATTGACAGGTGTCAGATACCCGGCAGCAAGGAGGCAGAGGGTGGTTTTTATTCAGCTAATAACACGTATTAGCTTTAGCCTGCCTACCTCCCTTAGCTGGTTAGCTCCGGTTAGCTTTATTAGCTAGTAGCTACAGGCAGCTCAGGGTTTGATGGGAGTCAATCCCCCCATTTTTGTATATTCCAGGAGTGATGAGACTCATGACGCTGTCAAGATGGCGAAGGTGGGAAACTCCCACTGAGCCTTTTTTCAGCTCTTAAAAAACCTAGCTACCCTCATCCGCCCTCATCCACAGGGGTAAACCCCAACGTGCAGGCCTACGTTTAGCCGGAGCTTGTTGACCTTGACTCTTTCTCCACCAGAGAGGTGACGTTCCACGTCATTACAACCAGCTTCTGTAACTGAGAATCGTATCAACAAGTAAATTTGTCAATATTTGGGTCGGCACCTGTGGGGCCTGTCAAATTTTAGGATTGGCCCCCTCCAGGCCCATTATGTGGCCCCACATTTGGTTATAATTCACTATAATGGGAGGATGGGGTGTTCAACAAATATTGTTGGTAAATTTGGAATTAAAATGTTTTTCAGTTTCATGGTTGACTTTTTAACATTCAATTACTTTCTCTTGGACTTTGTTAAGTAAACTAAACAAAATTGTGGTACTAATTATTTTGTCTGTTCTCATTTAGATCAAACTGTAATCGAGGCCCATAATGGAAGCATTGTCAACGCACCCCAGTTAAATGGTGTGACCATAAATAATGGCAATTTCAATTACAACGGTAATGTTTAATACATTTTTCAGATTTCCTAATAATTCAACAAATGATCATTTTTATACAGTGTTTCGAAGATATCTTCAAATATAATTTATTTTAAAAAAATGCATTTATTTTGTTTCAGTCAAATCTGTCAGAACAGAAGAGACCAGTCCTGTTACTCCCAGACCTGCAGGTAAAGTTTGATGACATTAATATTAGTACATATGTTGTATCATTATTGTTGTTTTTTTGTTTTAACAGAAATGGTATGACTTTTTTCACATTTCAACATTCAAATAAGGAGCTGAAAATGCAGATTCTTAGGGGTACAAATCACCAGGTTGATATAATATATACATTATATTGATTCAGTGGATAATTATTTGATATTTGCTGATATCACAAATTCAGCCACAATACAAATTGGATTGGATTCAGGATCCAGAGATCAAATGAGTTGATATCACATGCTGAGTTAACAAATCACAATAATTTAGTTTTCTCCCTGATCATACATTTGAATGAAAACAATCTGTCCTTTGAATAAAACAGATTGAACCACATTCTGGATGTTGAGCTTTAAAATGTTCACATCATGGAAAAGAACACTGAAGGATTAAGTTTCTATTTGTAAACATTAAATCAAGACAAGTTTATTTGTATAGCACATTTCATGTACACGACAATTCAAGGTGCTTTACATACAAACATTAGAAACATTACAGCGCGATGCAGAAAGCATTAAGAAGAATTAAAAACAAAAGTGAAATAATAAAATAAACACAAAAGAAAGAAAGAGAAAATAGAATATCACTTGTTTCAAAAACAAAAGGCTGTAAATAGAAAAGTTTTTAACCCTGATTTAAAACTGCTGAGAGTTTTATTTTTATTTTTTTTCTATGCTGTCGGCAGGATGTCAAAATGACTCCCTCTGGTGGTTCTAGGGGGTATTATAATATTGGCAGTTCTTCTGTAAAAAAAATCCTGGATCCGGACAGTGAGCCAGATAACCCCCAAAATCTAATCAGCAGTCCCTATATCATTTCAGAGAGTTCCTGAATCCCCCTCCCCCTCACACACATAAACACACACAAAAAAACTTGACTTGTGACACATGCATACATCACACTGCATATTAAAAAGTGCAGATGAATGCTAAACCATTTAACCACTTTCCTGAATTTTCTACCCCATTAAGGTTAAAAATCAAAGTTGTAGTTACACCATGTAAGATGTAAGCCAACTACAAATAATGCAAATGAGCTGTTGTGTTAAATTTAAAGTACAAAATGATCAAACATCAGTAAAAGTTAAGCAATGCTGAATTGCTACGTCTCACTTTGTTTTTTTGGCTTTTGTGTGTGTTTGCAGGTATTTTAATGAATGCTTTTTATTAATTTAACTATAATTTTCATTTTTCAGAGACTATCCAAAACTGTAAAAAGAAGCTAAAGTCTTACCTTCTAAGTGAAACAAAAACTCTGTCTCAAGGAACAAAGGAAGACCCATCGGCGACTCCCTTAAACAAGATCTACACGGAGCTCTACATCACCGAGGGAGGCAGCGGTGAAGTCAATAGTGAGCACGAAGTCATTGAACTACAGTGTACAAGGGGTACAAGTGAAGAAAGGAAAATCCATCTCAATGACATTTTTAAACCTTTATCAAATGAAGACGAACCCCCGCAGAGAGTCTTGACAAAGGGAATTGCTGGCATTGGAAAAAGTGTTGCTGTGCAGAAATTTATTCGAGATTGGGCCGATGGAGTGGCCAACCAAACCTTTGATTTCATATTTCCCTTTACATTTAGAGACTTGAACTTGATAAAAGACCAAGAGTTCAGTCTTGTAAATTTAATATCAAACTACTTTCAAGAGGTAGAGGATTTGCAGAAGTCAGATTACAACAGTTCAAGTGTTTTGTTGATTTTTGATGGCCTGGATGAAAGCAAACTCCCTCTGGATTTTAATCAAACACAGTGTCGCAGCATCACAAACAAAACAACAGTAGATGTCCTACTGACCAGCTTAATAAAAGGGAAAATGTTGCACAAGGCCTCAGTCTGGATCACAAGTAGACCTGCTGCCATCGGAAAGATTCCTTTCCAGCACATCAACAGACTGACGGAGGTACGAGGCTTTAATGATGACCAGAAGGAAGAGTACTTTCTAAAGAAAATCCCAGACGAGACAATGGCTCGGAAGATCTTCGATCACCTCCAGTCGAAGCCGATGCGAAGTCTACACATTATGTGCCACATTCCAATATTCTGTTGGATTTCAGCCACAGCGCTTCAAAGCCTCCTCACGGATGACAACAACACTGAGTTGCCCAAGACTCTAACCGAGATGTACACACACTTCCTGATCATCCAGACCAAGCTGAAACAGCAAAAGGCTTACCAAGAAGGTGACACCAACAACCCTATGGTCATGAAACTGGGAAAGTTGGCGTTTGAACAATTACAAAAGGGCAACATCATCTTCTACGAGAAAGATCTGAACGAGTGTCAAATTGATCTGAAACAAGCTGCGGTTCATTCAGGAGTTTGCACACAGATCATAAGAAAAGAACAAGGCCTTCACAAAGTTGAAGTTTACTCTTTTATACACCTAACTGTTCAGGAGTTTCTTGCAGCCTTGTATGTACAAGAGACTTTCATTGATAGTGGATTAGATCTTCTCAGGCCAGAAAGTGTGAAGGTGATGTCAGAGAAAGGAGAATTTCCCATCAACTTCCTCCACATGAATGCTGTGAAAAAGGCTTTGACCAGTGATTATGGACAATGGGACTTGTTCCTGCGCTTCTTGTTAGGTCTGTCTCAAGATAAAAACCAGAGGATTCTTCGAAAAGCTTTTGGGTTCTCAGAAAGACTTTCGCAGAGCAGCCAGAACACAATAATCTACATTTATGAGAAGATCAAGAAACTGTCTTACACTGACAAGAGTATCAATCTGTTCCACTGTCTAAATGAATTGGGTGACCAGTCCCTTGTAAAGCAAGTCCAGAAGTACCAGAGTTCAGGAGATGTTAGTGAAATCTCCCCATCCCATTGGTCAGCTTTGGCTTTTGTGCTGCTCGTCTCCAATGATGATCTGTCCATCTTCGATCTGAAGAAATACTATGGATCGGATGAGGTTCTGGAGAGGCTGCTGCCAGTGCTCAAAGTATCAAAGACAGCTTTGTAAGTTTATGATTCCAAGTAAATCCAAGTCATCTGAGGGGCTCATTTGCCATTGTATAAGGATTGAATGTCGAGGGTGAAAGATTGGCAGTAATTTTGCTTTTCCTTTTAGGTTAAATGACTGTAACCTCACTGACAGATGCTGCCAGTACATTTCTTCAGCTCTTAGCTTAAAGTCTTCTAGTCTGGAGGAGGTAGACCTAAGCAGAAACAAGTTACAGGACTCTGGAATGGAGCTTCTGGTTGCTGGCCTTGAAAGTCATCACTACAAACTTCAAAAGCTCAGGTAAATAAAAAGATCCATTTGTTAAAGTGGGATTTAGATGCCCGGTGGGAAACGTGGTGATTTGTATTGTAAGTCAGGAGGTTGTTGGGATACACTGGAGGTATTGTTTCTTTCAGGGACTTGATATTAGAGGGATCTATTTCACTTTAATCATGCCTATTAAGCCTAGAACAGTTGTCCTCGAGGAGGTAATTACTTGATGAAGTAATTATCTTCTACTTCCTTTTACACAACTTTATACAACCTGATGTGGAAGATTCTAGGCTGAAGCAGGAATCATATTTCCTAGAAGTTGTGTCATGTCTGCAAGGACAGGATGTGATGTCAGGAATCAAAGTCTGGAAAAATACCATCCTGAAGGAGGGGTCAAAGGACTTCTGATCAGCTCTCCTTCAGAAAACAGCCAGTGTTTGACTGGTCATTCTGTACTACTCTATTGATAAATTCTTACACTGAATATGGAACTGTCATCATTGCAGCACAGAAAGGTCTGACAATGTCTAACATTTCACATGGTGGGTGGAAACTGCTTATTGATGCTAAATAGTGAATACAAGAGTTCTGATTAGATTAATGTTTGTAGAAAATCTACTACACTGACAATGGTTCGTTTCAAGGCATCAGAGTTATCATTAATGGGAGGTGAGGAGGGACTTTACTATGGTACTTGTACACATT
Organism: Atherinosoma microstoma; assembly: GCA_037177055.1. Taxonomy (NCBI): domain Eukaryota; kingdom Metazoa; phylum Chordata; class Actinopteri; order Atheriniformes; family Atherinidae; genus Atherinosoma; species Atherinosoma microstoma. Next base: position 2,509,446 of record JBBBVU010000004.1, read on the forward strand.
TATGAAACAGACAAAAACAATGCAACTAAATATCAATAAACTGTATCGATAGAATCACAGAAAAATATTACAGGTGATAAAATTCTTCTGGTAAAATTGCTGTGACATCTGCAGGCCACCGTACTTCCTGCAAGCAAACCAGATGCTTGTCGAAGAAACCAAAATCACTAATGTTGTATAAGAGAGATGTGAAACATTGTCTGAGTATTTTCATAGTTTAGATTCATACCTTAAAAAGTTGATCTAGGTGAGGTAATAGATACTTCTACATTTTCCAAGAAAGATTTAAGTTTTAATTTGTAGAAAAACTTGTCAGTTCAGTTCCTTGAAGTCTGGAACTATCTTGGTTCAATTCCCTGGGCTGGGAACCGAGGTGAGCCACTATGGGCCCCTGAGCAAGGCCCTTAACCCCCTCCCAACCTTCTTCAAAAACATGGAAAATCTTGGAAGTCCAGAATTTCCTGGTGTGTGGATGTTGAAGCAGTTGGGATTAAAACCCTTCATGACAAACCCTGCATTGTTTCTGCTCCTATAAAGACCCACACATGCTACACTAAAGACGGATAATGAGCTATTACGTCCATTTCCAGGACTTTTGTGGATGCATCCTCTGACGAGTAGTACCACCAGAAACCATGGGGAGGGGGGCTGTCAGCGAGAGGGGCACAGTTGCCACTGAATGATGGATGACAGAGATTTTATCTCTGGAATGTGGTAGCAGTGGCAGCAGTGTTTGGTCCAGAGGGTAGCAAACTGTGGAGGGTGCAAAATGTAAGACATGGTACAAGATTTTTGTAAGAAATAATCTTGTACCAGCAAAGCCCACCACGAGGCGTTGGTTGAGGTTATAGAAGCACCAGAGAAAGATGAGTGGATTGTGGTCAGTCTAGACTACAATGGGTAACAGGCTACAGCCAAGATATACCTCGAACAGCACTGGCATCTTTTTCTAGTTTTACATAACAGAAGAGTTTTAGCACTTTCAAATGCATGTTGTCATTCATCTGTTTACAGAAAGTCATTTTTTGTCTTGAGGAGATCAGTTAGCGGGTGGACAACAGAAGAAAGGTTACATCAGAAGTTTCTGTAGTGTCCAACCATGCAGGATTCACGTCTTCTAGTTGGTGTAGGATATCCGGTGACTTCCACGACTTTAGCGTTAATGGGGTCCCTGACCAGTGTTGGGTAGTAGATCCAACACTTTTGTCCGTAAATAATACACTAATGCATTACTCTTTAAATAAAGTAACTCAGTATCAGGACCCTATGGTGCATTTGTCCGTTACTAGCTAAATTAATAAATTTTGGCCAGCAGGTGTGTGCTTCTTCCTGTTTACAGCGGTGATGCATTGCGGGCGGTGTTGCAACATTGGGCTTGTTTTTCTGTTTAGTTGCTAATATTGTCAGTTACAGGTTTTGGGCTTGTTTTATGTTATTAGTTGTTTATTTGGTAAATAGTAAATGGACTGAACTTGTATAGCACTTTTCTAGTCATGTGACCACTCAAAACGCTTTCACATTACATGTGTGGGAGGCAAGGTTGGGTTCAGTGTCTTGCCCAAGGACACTTCGACATGCAGTCAGGGGGCCGGGAATTGAACCACCAACTATCCGGTTGGCAGACAACTGCTCTTCCTCCTGAGCTACAGCTGCCATTTGGGCTTCCTCTGCTCCCTTTGACAGAGTGCATTGAAGCGCTCACAATGCAACATACTGCCCCCCCCGAAAACCTTCATTGCTTCGAGACTTTAGCTCTACTGTCTCATTACAACATGAGGAAGAGACAGTTTTTGTTTTTTTGTTTTTACCCCAGATCTTTCTGAGTTGAGTCATGTAAGATTTATTTTAATCGATGTTTAAAACTTCCAGTTATTCAACATTTTTACGCTGTCCCCGACTTACTTGTTTTCTCAAACAGGTAACGGTGAGCAAGTTCACACTTAGCCAGATAGAGGGTGAAATACCTGACTCCGAATGGTAACATGACTATAGAACAATAGAATCAGAAAGAAAAACAACGTATTTTTGCGTTGAGTCCGTGTGAGCAACCTCACCGGGTGGATACAACTTGAAGTTCTGGGAAGCAGAGTCTGGTGTTTTACTGGCTATGAGGTCATCCAACACTTCTAAATTTGCAACCACAAAATCATCAGCAGCAACATTTCCCATTAACACGGGAACAGATCTGGACAAACAGTGAAAGGAAAGAAATCCAGATTGGACTTCATGTAAACGCGGGGTACGGGTCTGGGAACATACTTCATCTCAAAGCCACACAAAACTGAGTTGAAACCACCGGCCGAAAGACTGGGATCCCCCACTGGTCAGCAGGTTCACCAGTCAGCGAAACAAAGCCATCAAAAATTTACAGATCAAAACATCAATCAGGCCCTTAGTTGTTACCAGGACAAGGTCTGTGCACCGGGGCTTTGCCTGCACCAAACCAACACCCTTAAGCTGTTCTTTATTTGACATATTGTGTTTCCAGACAAAACAGCCTGCGATGACACGTCCAGGCTTGCGCCAGTGAAAACATCTTCGGCTGCCCTTAACAGCCGAGGCCTTAACAGGTTGAAACTATGACACTGAGTTAGTGCTGGGCTTTTTAGTACCAACCAGAAAGGAATATTTGTGCAAACGCATATTCGACTGCAAGAGGGACGACACCTTTTGTTCATAGAACGCTTTCTGTTGTTTTTGGGAGGGTTGCAGTTCCGATTTAGAACATTAGGTGTCATTGTTACTTATTTCGCCTTTAAACACAGCACAGCAGGTTCAGATACGCACTTTTAAAATTCCTCCAGTAACAGCAGATCCTGCGGGGCATCATAAGGTAACCCACTTCCACACATCGAAGGCTGCAGTTGACACGAAGGGGTTAACTTAAATTGTTCCTTCCCTTTTAATAATGAATGTGGCATTTCCTGTATAAAACATTGTTTTTCTGTCCTGTGGTGTAGGATGGAACAATGTGGGATTACACAACAAGGATGCAAGTCTTTGGTCACTGGTTTATCTGTGAACCCCTCCCTCCTGAAAGAGCTGGATCTAAGCAAAAATAAATGTCATGATGACGGAGCACAGCAGCTTTGTCAAGTTCTGCGACAATGCTCTCTGGAAACCCTGAGGTGAAACATGAACGTTTGGGTTTCATGCAACTCTTAGATCAGAGCTTCGTGAAAAGTTGGTCCTGTGACTTACCATGGGACTGTCTAGTCTAGTTTAGTGTAGTCTAGTCCACTTTAGTGAGTTGAATCTATCGTAACCTAGTTTAGTGAGTTAAGTCTAGCCTAGCCTAGCTTAGTTTAGCGAGTTGAGTTGAGCCTAGCCTAGTTTAGTTTGGTGAGTTGAGTCTAGCCTAGCCTAGTCTAGTTTAGTTTAGTTTGGTGAGTTGAGCCTAGCCTAGTCTAGTTTAGTGACTTGAGTCTAGCCTAGCTTAGCCAAGTTTAGTGAGTTGAGTCTAGCCTAGCCTTGCCTAGCCTAGTTTAGTTTGCTGAGTTGAGTCCAGCCTACCCTAGTGTAGTGAGTTGAGTCCAGCCTACCCTAGTGTAGTGAGTTGAGTCTAGCCTACCCTAGCCTAGTCTAGTTTAGTTTAGTGAGTTGAGCCTAGCCTAGCCTAGTTTAGCGACTTGAGTCTAGCCTAGCTTAGCCAACTTTAGTGAGTTGAGTCTAGCCTAGCCTTGCCTAGCCTAGCCTAGTTTAGTTTGCTGAGTTGAGTCCAGCCTAGCCTTGCCTAGTTTAATGAGTTGAGTCTAGCCTACCCTAGCCTAGTCTAGTTTAGTTTAGTTTGGTGAGTTGAGTCTACTCTAGCCTAGCCTGGCCTGGTTTGGTTTAGTGACTTGAGTTAAGTTGAGTTCACTTAAGCCACCCTAGTCTAGTTTAGTTTAGTTTGGTGAGTTGAGCTGAGTCTAGCCTAGCCTAGCCTAGCCTAGTCTAGTTTAGTGGGTTGAGTCTAGTCTAGTTTAGTTTTGTGAGTTGAGCCTAGCTTAGTTTAGTTTGGTGAGTTCAGTCTAGCCCAGCCAAGCTTAGCTTTGTTGAGTCTGGCCTAGCTTAGCCGATTAATGTTTACTTTAGTCTAGTCGAGTCTAGTCTAGTCTGTGTATTGAACAGGGACATGTACAGCAGCATAGAGGAACATAGAGGAACATCTGCTCTTAACCAGGTTCTAGTTTAGTTTAGTTTAGTCTAGTCTAGTCTAGTTTAGTCTCTAGTCTAGTCTAGCTTAGAGTAGTTTAGTGTAGTCTAGTCTCGTCTAGCTAAGAGTAGTTTAGGCCGAATCTCAATTCTCCCCCTTAGCCCTACCCCTTCCCCTTTAGACAAAGTGTGGAGACAAAGGACAATATTTTCAGCCCTATGAATTGACCCCCCCCTCTCTCCGTATAACCAGAACGTATCAGGAGGCTGGTTTGCTCGTGGCTCCCTGTTTACAAGACCCGCGTGTCATACAGACCTTAGGATCCAACAGAAAAAAGAGCTCAAACTTACATCCTTATAACCAAAGAAATGAAAATGACGTATATGGTTATATTATATATAATGTTCCCCGAGTAGAATCAATTAAAACCTCTATGCAAATTACAACATCGCTACTTTTATTTCCGAAACATGCGTAGACGGTCAAACGCCGCATTGTGTCGTCATGGTAACCATCTACCTTATCGTAAAGTTTTTAACAACAGTTAAACATTTTTAACATTGTTATTTACGAAAAGGCAACTTTTCTGTTCGAGTCTCTCAGCGCCAGGTTTGCTTCCTGCGTGAAAGCGTAAAACTCCTCCTACCCCTTTCCCGTTAAGTCTGCATTAGAAAACCCTTGCTGTAAGGGGTATTCAGCCCTTCCCTTTAGCCCTTCCCCTCGTCCCAAAAGGGAATCGAGACACTCCTTGGTCTCTCATGAATGCGCAAAACGGAGGGGAAGGGCTAATGGGTAGGGCTTAGGGGGAGAATTGAGATTGGGCCTTAGTGTAGTCTAGTCTAATTTAGTTTATTCTAGTCTAGTCAGTGCACATAGATAATAGTGAAAAAAAGGCACATTACACAGTAAAAATAGAGTAAAATAGAGAAAATACTCTCAAAATGCGGTTTGTAACGATTAGCAAATGGCAATCAAATTGAGTGAGTTGTTTGTCCTGTCTGCAGGCTACGTGGGTGTGGAATTACAGAGAAAGGATGCAAATCTTTGCTCTCAGCTCTCAATGTAAATCCCTCTCATCTAAAAAACCTGGATCTGAGCATGAATACGTTTGGAAGTGAGGCAGTCGATCAACTGTCTGAGATCCTGAGGAACTGCCAGCTGCAACGGTTACGGTAAGTTAAGGCAGAAGTTTAAATAAAAGATTAGAATAAATAATGTCCTGACCATGTCTGAACACAGAAGGCCCCAATGTGTTCTGGTTTTCTTTCTTTGTGCATGCCAAGATCTATTTAGCATGATCATTTGGTATTAAACAAAAGGAAAATCAACATCTATTTATAAAACATGACACTTTTTTTAAATTGAATTTTTCCTGGAACTGAGGTTTATTTATTTACACTGGGATCTATATTACTTAGAGTAGCCCAGAGCACCCATGTCTACAATTATTTATTTTTGATGATATTTACTCAAGATGACAAGTTAATTATTCCGTTGTTGTGAGATCTCGTAGCTGGTTTTTCTGCGATAAATCAGTTTTTGTCATTATCTCCAGAAATCAGCCAGACGGTCAAGATGAGCTAAAAAATGAGCAGTTAGCATCTAGTTTAATTGTTAATTGTTGCACTTGGTCCAAATTGTTAACAGTAGGTTCAGGTATGTGTTGTTATGTCTCGCCGTGTCTGTTAAGTTGTTTGTGTTTACTTGTGCCTAGTCTTGTGTCATTTCCTGTTTTATTTTG
>JBBBVU010000004.1:2601863-2612555 GCA_037177055.1 Atherinosoma microstoma
CACTGTAGATGGAGGATCTTCACCATGTTTTAGAGCCATTTTGTCTCAGATTGGTGAACCTCTGTCCATCTTTCCATCTGAGAGACTCTGCCTCTCTGAAATGCTCCTTTTATCCCCAGTCATGTTATTGACCTGTTGCCTAGCAACCTAATAAGTTGTTTCTGATTTGTGTCATTGATGTTTTCAGCCTTTTGTTGGTCCTGTTCCAACTTTTTACAGACGTGTTGCTGCCACCAGATTCACAACTAGCTCATATTTTACATGAAATAATAAAATGTCTCAGTTTCATCATCTGATATGATGTTTATGTTCTACTGGGAATAAAATATGATGTTTATGTTCTACTGGGAATAAAATATGTTGATGAGATTCTGCTTTTAGTCCCAACTTTTTTGGAATTGGGTTGTAAATTCAGAACCAAGTCAGACAATTTTTCTGAACATGAACAGTTCGAGATGCGATAAATTCATTTCTTCCTTGACATACATCTATGTAACCTGTCAAGCAATATTTCTGATCAGATGTGAGCCTGTAAAATAGATACCATGATGTTCATTTAGGTGGAAAACAAATGAAACTTAACAGCTGCTTTAAAACTACAGAAACTGAATCTATTTCCCTTTTTTCTGTTTTGTGAAGTGAAAACTCAGGATAAATGATACCTGGTAAGCGGTGGAAGGTCAGCACGCTCTCAGTGATGCCTTCTCACATGTCAGAAATATAAACTTATACAAATATAAACTAAGCACAACATGTGGCCTCCTGCTAGAACACAGTGATTTCTGGTTTTATTTCATGTTTCATGGTGAGCAGGTGGCCATGCCTAATGATTTATCTGTAGCAACATTTTCACCAGAAAGGATGAAGGATGATGATTGGGAACGTCTACATCTTTACATGTAGAGATTCTCATCCTATGATGGATAGTTAGAACGGTCATCAGTCCAAATAAAATCTGGATTTATCAACTGTGTGGAGGCCAGTTTTCAGCTGATAAATCCCACATGCTCTACATCACCTGATTGTTCTGTTCATGATCATTTGCATTCAGAAACATCCTCATTAAGTCTCTTGAGGATGTCTCTTGTTTCTTCTCAGCGTGATGGAGAAGAAGAAAGAAGGAATTTCTGCTGAAACCTCTGTTTAGTTCACTAAATCAGGTTCAGTAAATATTTAAAACTTACGTTTGAAGCTTACTGTAAAAGTTTAAGAGCAGAAAGTATTTTGTAAGCATCCTCTGAAACAAGATGCTGCGTAAAAAAGTTTAAGAATAATTAAACACTGGTGTCTTTTGTAAGTTTTGAAACCAATTAAACTGAGTAATTATCCTGCTGCTTTTTGGACTTTATAGTTATTATCTTTTTGGCTATTCTGTTAATCAATTTGTTATTTTTTGTTTGAAATAAAGAAATAAATACCACATTTTTTAGACAAAATAAAGAATGACTGACAGATGCTGCGACCGCTGCATCGCCTGCAGAAATTATGCCGTTTGCATGTTCTACCACTAGAATCTGAGCGTACGCAGGTCCGAACTGTTCTCATATATAACATTTACGTCCAAGTACAAGACAGTAAATTTCACTTTGCATAAAGGTGTTAATGAAAAAAGTCTGTGCGAAAGAAGGGTTGATAAACGATGGCCCTGGAGATTTGGACTCGCTCCCTGTTCCTCCGGGTAGGTTTTCAGCCCGGTCCACTCTCCCTGCTTAAGTGGGTATGAAGCCATGGTGTCCTGTTCTGCTTGGCTGTGCAATAACCTGCTGGGGAAATGAAACAACCTGCCAGAGCAGCTCTCACCTCCAAACCAACACACTCAGCTTTCATCACACTAAACATGTGTCCTCATAACATGTTTAGGTTTCAGAAAAAATAGGTTTGCTGCTGAACAGAATTAAAAGACTGATCCTCTATTTATATAAACCTAAAGGTTAAAACTAATCCATATTCCTGTAAATGTATAAAAAACTAATTATGTTTATAGTTTAGTGAATGTCTGAGATCTAATTAAAATGTGATATTTATATACCTGAACACATTTCTCCTGCTGGAGGTCTTGGAAAGTGAGAAGAAACATTTAGTTTACCTCCAAGCTCTCTAATGGAGCACTCCAGCTGCTGCTCTCCTCTCACGATCCAATTTCATCAGGTCAGTGGCTCAGCGATTGTTCTGGCTTCAACATCCTGATGACATCGCTGAGGGAAAAGCCCAGCCGCCGCCAGCCCACGCTGTCGGTGCAGAATAAAGACGCGTTCAGGCAGTCTGAGCAGAGGTCACATGCAGCTCCTCCACACCTTTAATGTAGATTAAAGTCATTTATCTGACAAGCTAAATACACATCGATTTACAGCCAGGTCAGCCACGATGTGACCTTCTCTTCCTGCATCACCTGCAACAAAGTCAAGGACTGGACCTCTGCTTCCGACCTGTTGTCATTTTCCAGAACTCTCCATGTAAACATCCAAGAGATTTTCTCAGGTAAAGCTTTTACAGGATGGAAAATCCCAGATGGCTTGGCGGTAGGGTCAGTTTTAAAAGAAATAAACATGGCCACTCAGTCATCTCTCTACAATTATGAAAAGGGAGAAAGATCTCCAGCTCTGTTGTAGCTTTAGACCAGCCTTACTCTTGAATGTGGATTTCAAAATATTCTAAAATCTTTTATTAACACTAAACATCTTGATATCACTACAGAGACCTCTGATATTATCCTTCACTGATGAACAAGTCCAATAATTCCAACACCACCTGTAGGAGGGACGAGATTGATCCTTCAAATTCAGATATTTAGCATCAGATACAGACTACTGGAGTATTTGATGGGAAAAAGAAGCAAATAACTAAGATTTAAAAAAAGGTTTTAAATTGGTTTAACAGATGAAATAGTGCATGAGGCTGATGATCAGGAACTGAGATGTAGAAAATGCTGGCAATGGCCACGTTTACATGAGATTTTTTAAATTTTTAATTCCACTTTAAAGAGATGAAAAATGACCATGTATTCACTTAATTCTGAACCAAAATGATCATTCCGAATTAAACTTAATTCCGAAGTAAGTGATGGTTTATTCTACTTTTAATTCTGAATTAAATAATTCCTCCATCATGTAAACCTTCCTTCCGCTTTAAGTTAATTCCGGTCGTTCTGTGCGTTCTCGTCCCGTCGCCATGACGACCGTATACAGTACTGGCTGTCCGAAGCAAAGATAGATAAATACTTTTATTGATCCCCGAAGGGAAATTGTAACCGACTCAAAGCGAGTGTTCAAGTGAAAGTGAAGTCGTAGCTAGAGACTAGCTGCTGCTCCACAACTACAATCCAAATCAAGTGAAAATGGTTCTTATTCTGTGGTTTTTTTTATGTTGTAGTCGAAAAGAAATGAAGCAGAGCTTGTTTACTTCCTGTAGACGCAAGTACGCCACTTCCTCCCCCTGTACAGAGAGTCAAGCTGGCACAAGCAATGATGGTTAATGGAGTTCAGTCACATGACATGGAGAACTGAGGGATATAAACAAGATAGTGACTGATAACGGGTAAATTATCTACAGGGGAAGTAGCCAGGAAACCATAACAGAGGTAACAATCCAAAAACCAGATCCAGATCTTTAATCCAGTCTGCCCTGGCAGACAGTTTGATCCATATCCAATAGAATGAGACCAAATCCAGGGCTCAGAGGTCAGAGGAAGCAATCAGGTCCATGATACAGATGGCAGGAAGGGCACCATCCAAAAACAGGTTTTAAGACAATCTGGTGAGGTGAGGGATGGGAGTTGACACTCCTGCTTAAGAAGAGGGAGGGACAGGTGAAACAGATTTAGTAATTAGTGGCTGATTGCAGTAAACAAGGAAGGTAGAGAAATGACAGGAAATATGACCAAATAAGGCATGGACAAGGGCGCAAGAATGGAAACCGTGACACAGGCAAACTAGATGTTGCCTTTTTCTCTCTCCAGACAAGCACAAGGCAAAGTTGTCTTCTTCTTCTTTTGTTTGACAGCTGAACGGCTCGTTGTCTGGCTGTGATCTGATGAAGTCTTACTGTATGCTGATGATTTCCTCCTGTCACTGGAAAGATAGCCGAGGCAGGATGGTTGGTTGTATCAAGACTTCTTGCAGGACTTGTTGATAGTCTTGTTGCTAATAGTACGATAACGTTTATACAGTGTAAAGGTCACTTGACCAGTGTAATTTCTCTTCCTTTGTGTAAAGCAAGGATGTCCAAAGTCGGTCCTTCTAGCCTCCTGGAGAACAAGAACGAAGTTCTCTGTTCTTGCGGAGTTTATGACAAGTGCTACACCAGGGGTGTCCGGGTCTGGTCCTCGAGGGCCGCAATCCTGCAAGTCTTAGATGTTTCCGGATCCAACACACCTGATTCAGATTAAATATTTTTCCTCAACAACTTGTTGTCAAGTTCTGCCCAAACATGTTGACCCATTAATCTGATTCAGGCGTGCGGCAGCAGGAGACATCCAAAACCTGCAGGACCTGGACGCCCCTGGTGTAAAGCTTCACATACTCCACAAAAACAGAGAACTTTGTTCATGCTCTCTAGGTGGCAAGAAGTTTGTTTTAACTCGGTTATTTTATCCTTCGCAGGGAAACTTTGTCCACTGGGGGTGGGTCGGTGTCCGTGTCTTCATATGCCACGTGTTGCATAGAAGTTCATACTTCCTCACCACCTCGAGCAGCTCTTCCTTTACAGTTATCTTTTCAACCTTGTTGATTATTTTGCACAAGCAGAAAAATGGAAATGACGACTTTCTGCTTCACGCTATTCCACATTAACCGCACCCACTTCAAATTTCTGATCAAACACACAATAGTTCTTTGGAGAACGTTCTGCATGGGTGATGTGTTACGGAAAAGCCGGAGGAATTTCCAAACCAGGGCATCATTTTGTTCTCTCAGCCTCGAGAAAAAGAACAACGTCCTCTGTTCTTCTGGAGTATGTAACGGCCTCTTTTCTTTTTTCTTCTTCACAGATTGTTTTCCGGAAGATCAGTGACGTGAAACGTGAAGAGGAAGAAAAGCTGAAGAGGAAGGATGAAGCTCCTTTAAACCTTCCTCCAGACCATCCAGTCCGACGCCTCTTCCAGCGTTTCCGCCAGCAGAAGGAGGCCCGGCTTGCTGCCGGTCAGGGAACCGGCGATGTGGAGAAGGGTGCTACTAACACAGAGCCCAGAGGGCCACAAATACTGGCCTCCACTAGTATTGTCATGGTCACTGAGAATACAACCACACCCACCACCACCTCCACTTCTACAGCTTCTTGTTCATCAGGAACCTCCAGCAGAGTCATGATCCACAATGCCGTCGCCCAGAACGGGAACCTGACTGGCTGCAAATCTGCAGAGCCTCCGAAAGCTAAAGGCTGGGGACGATTCAAGGACTCGGTGGTGAAAGCTGAATCATGGAGCAGCGTCTCCAAGGCCGAGTCCATGGAAACGCTGCCTGATAGAACTAAGTCTCAAGGTGAAATGTCGCTGAAGAAAACCGACTCGTGCGACAGCGGCATCACGAAGAGCGACCTCCGCCTAGACAACGTTGGCGATGCAAAAACCCCACAGGAGAGGAGTCCAGTCCAGTCTGAGGAAAAGAAGGTCTTCTGTCCCATACCAGAGCAGAGCATGCAAGCCTCTTTCCTCGAGCTTAAACAAGAACTGAGAGGAGACATCAAATCTCTGAACAATCGCATGGCGGCAATGGAAACTCAACTGGCTGAATTGCTCCGACTTCTTAAATCTAGAAAGTCGTCCGGCTCTTTTTTTGAGATCTCTCGGCCGCCCTCTCCCGACTCTGATAAAGACAGCTTCTCTTAAACTGGACTTTTCCCAGTCAGTCTGAGGTAATCATGGTAGAAGTTTCCTGCCTCCAGATGCAGAAACCACCTGACAACTGATGATAACGCGACATTTCTTGCACTCTGTTGTTTTTAGTATTACAAACTGGATCTGGAATCAGAACAAATCTAATATGAAGCTATTTTTTCTCCAGTAGACCTTCCTCATACTATTGGCAATAACTGATGGCTTTAATGTTGTTTGAACAGGACTTTGGCACTGTGATAAAGGACATTAATGTTTAATTAATTAATGCTTTGCTCATCTGACAGCTGATCCAAAAAGATTGTTCAGCAAAATCTAAACAGATGAGTGGAAGGATGAAGGCTTTTACCACTGTGTTAACATAGTTCCAGGTCCAGGTCTGCTAGCATTGTTAAGCATCTGCACAACATTTTATCACATCATCATATCATATCAGTGATTGGGACGACTTCTTAGAGTCGAGCCAAACACTCTGAACTCAGATCTTTGTGAAGGCTATTAGCTGTTGGTCCTGAGCTCAGTGACCAAACCTCACATCACAACCACTGTTAGAGGTCTGGGAACTTATTATGAATGTCTTCATATGTGTATTAACTTCTATGAGAAGCCATTGATGTTTGAAATCAGATGTGTTTTTATATTCTGAATGAATGTGAAAGATTCGAAGCAAAGTGAAAATGAGGCCCTGATGTTGAAATCCTGCAGAGTTGGACGGTTCAGGGCTCTTTGGAACCACTTTCACACAACTGATTTCCATCAGCCATCTTGTCACCTCACTTTTATACTTGATGATTCTGAATTCCAGTGGAATATGTATCTTAGCTTAAATAATATGTAGTCGACAGTTTCACAGTAGCTGCAGTTTTATTATAGGGAAATTGACTTGGCTGGTTGGTGAGCTGCTGAGTTGTTCAACATGTTTCACCACAACACCGCCTCAGACCTCAGTTAGCCCTGTCTGGCCCAAGGGTATCTATCAGCCCTCAGCTCCATGGAAACCCTAATGGCCCTCGGATATGCACGTAGGTTCAGTAGCTTTTCAAATGTTTGTCACTCATACATGTCTTTGTTTTTTTTTTACTTGCGTCAACATTTGAATCTGTGGAAACAAATGCAGCTACGGACCAGATCTACATGTCTGCAGATAAGCAAATCTCTCGATACAGGGCAGTTTTACAAGTTTGTTTGAAAATAACCAGGAAATATGCAGCAATCAGACGAACCTGAGTCAAACACTGGATGTTCAGCCAGGCAAGAAAAAAGGTTTTTGTACCTCACGACATGCATGTGCATGTTCAAGTTAGAAAACAGTGTTTCCTCCAAAACGCCTGTTTCAATTCACCACCGGCAACATTGATTCTTCTCATCATCTCCATTATCCCCTTGTTATAATTTAATTTCAACATGCAAATGAGACAGTGAGTCAGCAGAGCTTTGAGTCAGGCAGGCGGGTAACTAGCTTTAATGTCCTGAAGGAGGACAGAAACGGCCTTAACTCGCCTTTTTCTTTGCAGCGTAGTCTAAACAGTAAACTTGACTCCTGTGGTGGAATTGACCTTTTCCTTACTGAGGAATGTTGATAATAATAATAATAATAATAATTATTATATTATTATTATTAGGACCTAGGGGAGCTCATTTCTGTCTCGGATTCAGATGATGATCCCATCTGCCATCTGATCATTTCAGGAATGATCCATTTGGGTCATCAACTCATTCAAATTCACATTTCATCAAAATTAAGTCATGACTGAAGTTTCTTTGTTAGCTGTTAAATTTACCAACAATGCTTTTCTTGTCATGTTGCATTTTTTTTTTTTAAAGAAGTTGCTCAAATTTGACTTTTTATCATGACACATGGTAAAATATTCTTTAAAATTTGGGAAAGTTGTTCATGTTAATTTAAAATGTGTTGTTTAAAAGATGTGACAGTCCTTGAAATAATCATTTCCAAGCTTCCAGCTTAACGGAGCATCCTCAAAAGAATATGTTGAAGAGGGCAGCTAGTTTGCAATACTGAACCTCCTCTAGTTACACGAATAGCTTTCCTCACCGTAGAGCACCTCTGCTCCTCAGCGACCTCTCGGTTTGAAGTTCGCAGCCTCCCATTCATCACCAGCAGGTCACACTGAGCTTCCCCCCCCTCGTGTCTCTGAGGTCTCTGACAGGTTTCTGATTGAAGATTAACAAGTTCTTCCCAGCTTTATCAGTCGCTGAGGGCTGAAAACAGAAAAACTAAGGGTTACCACCACCACAGCTGGTGCGATTGTCTGAAAGACTGTTTGTTTTAAGTTAAAGAAAATCAGGGTTAAGATTCTCTCTTTAAAATGAATCTGACATGAATTTATCAACTTATTTATCTGGATAGTGAGAAAGGTGGTCTTCCTGCTGTTCATGGCGATCTGCATGGACTCATTTATCTCCACATTCATATCTGTGTTCATTTAGAAGTTATTCAGGTTTATACTGTGTCCCTTGTTTTAATGTAAAGTTATGTTGCATAGCTTTTAAATGAGTGTGATCTGCAAACAAAATGACCTGATGAAATAAAAACATGACTGAAGTAATAAGCTCAGATGAAATATAACCTGTCATGTAAAGTCATCTGAAATGTCTAAATGAGCTCAGATGTGTGTTTGTCTTGGTAAGTGTATAGGTGTGATAATGTATTGTGATAATATGCAATTATTGCCATGAATCAGACCGGCTGTTGTCTGTGGTACTTTGTGTACGTCACGCTGTCCCATGAGCACGCCGGTTTGGACTCTGATGCACTTTGGTTGTCTGTCACTGCTGCATGATGCTGGTGTTTTAATAAGAGGAAGTCTGAAACCGAGCTGAATGCCTTGCTACTTAACCATCTCGGTGGACTTCTCTCCTTCTGCTGTCAGCCTCCTCAAAGTTATTATTTCCATCTGTGCATGAAGAGCACCTCAACTTTATTCATGCTATGTATGCACTGTTTTTGGAAACTCACTGTAGCCACAAGCACAATCATTTCTGTTCTTCACTTGCCAGGAGATCAAACTGTATCAGCAAAAAGTAATAAAATGAAATCAAAAAGCAACAATAAACTATTTTATACTTTGTTCTTGTACCTATTGAGTTATTTTCTGTTTTTTTCTAAAGTCACTGGACCATTAGATGGTACATCTCTGTCATCAATAAGGACTACAAGTGTATGCTCACACTACAGCATGGTTTACACAACAACGTTGCTACCAAATTTGCAGTTTTTTCCCTTTGCGGGATAAAAAAAACTGCATTTATACGACAGAATTAATAGAATGTTGACACGACTCGGCAAATTGAGTGAATGCGATGTATTACGCATGCCAGGGCCTTTAGGTGGCAGTAAAAACTTACACGATACACCCCACGTTTACACTAGTTCCTACTACATCCTCATTAAACAGGAAGACGGCATCTTCGCTGGCGACAGGGATGCATGAATGATGAGTAAGTTTTGTTTTAAGAGACCAGATAACGTGAAAACATGTAGCAGCACAAGAAGAACACGGGGATCTGCCATTGTTGTTGTTTGTTCATGTGGCTTGCAGGTCCTATATGACACGGGCAGTGATGTTGTCGTATTCAAGAGCTTCCACCTCGGCTTTACACGGCTCCGCTCCACCCCACGTAGCAAGAAAATTCCACCCTGGATATATATATATATATATATATATACACACACATATCAATGAAACATCCTACCATTAACTGTGAAGTTGGTTAAGAGTTAATCATGCAACAACATCATGACTTGAAGTGAAAATGAAAATTAACGGCTTATATTAACCAAGTTCAAGGATCTGGTATAAATCCTGGATCTGAAGCAGCCACTGTATGCAACTGACACACAGTATGTCTCTGTAACATAATCCACCATTAAGCACAGTCCAGTTTCCATCATGGTGGATAAAACACTGAGATATGATGTCTGCATGGACTCCTGGATCATCTGGTTTTACTGCAGATCCTGCATAGAATCATTAATCATCCATTTATTTAAATATGTAACAGGTCATATTACAAGTGAGAGGTAAACATTCCTAAAACACACTGATTATTACCCTCTTTTTTTTCTTTCAATGAAAGATTGTAAGAAATTTTGAGAAGGTCTTTTTAGTCTTGCAGCTATTTAGATCAGAAAGAAAAACTATATAAATAAATAAAAGCTGCAAAGAATGACATTTAAAGACTGTCCTCCCTCTTAAATCATGCCCATCAGCCGTGTGTTCATGCAGGCAGATGATGATCGTTTTTTTAGATTGTATTTTAACTCTGCTTGCTTTCTATCCAACCTGGGGTCCCTGACCCTTCAAAGGAATCCCCAAACAGCACAGGGGATCTGCGAGCTTTTGGCTACAGTGCTGGTGTGATTGTTAATATGAAGGTTTGAGTTTAGGTGTATCTGCTTTGGATGTTGAGTCCACGTGGAACCGGCATTTTGGGAGCCTGAAAATGTTTGAAAGCACGTCCCAAAGTTTGAAATGAGGGTAATCAAAATCTGCTAAACATATATACTTAGGCCCAATCCCATTTCACCCCTTGGCCCTACCCCTCCACTTTGCGCGTTCACGTGTAGGGGTAGGGTGTCCCAATCCCTGTTAGTACCGAGGGGTAGGGGCAAGTGGTAGCACTATATAAACGAAGATGTTTCAGGAGCTCACTTCAAACGAAGGGGAATGAAAAATCTCCCAGAACGGCTTCAACTTAGTCCAAAGAAATACACAAATACAAGTATTTTCTCCATGAATAACGTTTTAAAATGCAGGACAACCGTTGTGTTGTTTAGTTTAACGCTGGTTCAATGTGTAACTAGCGTAGTGCCGGTACTACGTTGAGGCTAACTAGCGTAGTGC
>JBBBVU010000004.1:2719789-2731428 GCA_037177055.1 Atherinosoma microstoma
AGCCGGAGTACCCGGTGAGAACCCACGCATACACGGGGAGAACAAACTCCACACAGAAAGGCCACTGTTTCAAACCCTTCCCCAGCTTGAACCAGCAACCCCCTCCGGCTCAAACTCCGCCTGGGGCTCGAACCAGTGACCTCCTTGCTGTGAGGCTGCGGTGCCAACCACCACACCACTGTGCACCCCATTTTAAATTCGAATTGGAAAATTACTCCATCATGTATTCGTTCATTCCGCTTTGAATTAATTATGGTCGTTCTGCGCATGCTCGTTGCCTTGTCCCGTTTTGGTGATGACAAAAGCAAGTACTGGACTCTAGCAGAGACTATAAGTGAAGTAGTATGTTCACTTATAGTCTCTGCTAGAGTCCAGCAGAGACTATAACAGAGACTATAAGTGAAGTAGTATGTTCGAGCTGCTGCTTCAAAATCATAATCAAAATCAAACATAAATTGTACTCATGTGGTTTTCCATGTTGTAACCGAAACAAAAAGAAGCACAAATTGGACTTTGTTTTCTCCTGGTAGACGCAAGTAGGTCACTTCCGCCATTTTCTAATCAGAAACCTTCCCAACCCCCAGATCTAGAGCAGAATTGAGTAAAGGCAAATAAACATGTTTCCATGTAAACCACAATTCGGAATTACTATTTCCATGTAAACCCGAAGGAGAATACTTTGATTTTGAATAATTTAATCAAGAATAATTAATCCTGATTTAAAAAACATCATGTTACCGTATCCAGTGGGGAAATTAAAATGTCTGAGCAGCTCCAGAATAAAGATTAGAGCATTAGAGCTAGAGCTGCATGAGCCAGTTCAATTTAAACAGGAGGCTAGCAAGACTGCTGGTTGATTTTAAATTAAGGTACAACATGAAAATATGCAGAAATATAGTCTGTAACCAGTCAATTATATAAGAATGAAGAAAAGTGAGATATTTCAGACTTTTTTGTAAAGAAGGACACAATTCAGGCCGAGAAAGAACCCAGCAACCCGTACATGTCCCAACATGAAGATAGCCTCACAAGCCTCAGACAGCTGAAATTGTAATTGATCTTTGAAAGCGGAAGTATCGCAGCTCGAAGGCTCAATCCCGAACCACCCCTTGCACACTACCCCTTCATTACCAAGTGTCACTCCCAATGAAGTCACACTCGCAGCCGTAGAGGACATTTTAATTGGAGGTGGAGGGTTTAAATAAGATGGCCTGGAATGGGAATCCATCTTCCCTCCACTGGAAAAGGAAAGCACTCATTGCCATGCAAACACAAAAACAGTCCATCATGTCAGCCCTGCGACATAGGAGTTGATTGCTGAAAACCATCAAAACAGGCCACAATTCCTCATTTCCTTTTAGGGTAAGGATATGAGGATAGCTATAGTGTCTCTTGAAACAAAGTCTTCATATTTGAATAAAAAGACAGATTCAGTCCTTTATGAATCCACAAGGTCTTCACTTTAGAGTAACACGAGCTGAGCCAGATCATCTCAAAAGTCCAACTTTAAGTTACAGCTGGTTAATTCCGAGACTAAAAAGCCATAACTTCTTTTGAACATCTCTGTCCACTAGCCTCAGGCAGTGGTGCTCGCTCCTTTCAGGCGAAGGGGACGGACTATTTTGCATGTTTCAGACACCTTTATAGGTCCTGACAATGACATCTCTTCAAGCTGAGGTCGTGGATACACATTCGCATACACGTCTATGGGTTTATACACAATTACTTTGTTCAAGTCAAATGATCTGTTGACTGTAGCCATCTTCACATCCAGTCAGGGCCTGCCTGGTCTAAACTGCTGATCCTAGCAATTTGCTACACAGGAGACACAAGACTGTTAGTCATAGCCTTAAGAATCGTATGACTTCTCCTTTTGTCAACAACCATGCATATAACATGACAGGTTTCTTCCATTAGACTACAACTAACTTACATATACAACTCATAACTATACTAATGATTGGCTTATGATTAGACATGATTAATATTAACATTTCTTCGATAAGCAAGCATAACATGATCCTTCCACATTATTGATTCTGATGCATACATCTTTTCAAATCAGCTGACTCATACTCAGCTCTGTGAAAGCTCACTTGACTTCCCATTTTTTACTTTCTGCAGCATTAAGGGAGCAATGGGGACTTCCCTAACTTCTCCCCTGCAAAGGACTTTTGCGAGGGAGAGCAAGAAGCTCAGGTATACATGAAGCAACAGAGAGGTCTCGTTATAAGCTGTGGTCTGGTGAACCTCCATCAAATATGCAGCCCACTCAACAATCTAATATATTATAATATTGTTAAATGGCACACAATGTAGATTTTACACAATATTGAAACCCCTTGCCATTTTGAAATATACTATGAAAACCCACAGATAACAACATACAATCTGAATGTAATTCCTGGTGATCATGTTAAAAGAGTGTTACGGTTTGTTCAGTCCCAAATTGCAGAAGATCCAAGCGTCTTTCTTCCGTTAGTCTTATTGAAAATTGACATTCATGAATGAATAGAATCTTTTGGACGGCTCTTTTAACCCATTGGCTGCCAAAGGTGTCTTTTGACATCTTTTCACATCCGATAGTTCACTGCCAAAGACGGCAAAAGACGTTTTCTGCGGTTTTTAACGGAGGGCGGGGGCAGCGGGACAGTCTGGCAAAGCAAAGTATGTGTTGCAGCGCTTCCGTGAAAGAGAGTGTCATGATCAATGAAAGACACTTTTAATGCTGACAGGCCAATGAGTTAAATGAAAGATCAGAACCGAGTCGCAGTTGCAAGCCGTTCATTTGTGAAACCTTCTCTTTTATATTCAAATTATGCACGCTGCCCTCATGTGAGACATATTTGCTATCATGGGAGTCTTATGTCCAACCCCCGCCATTCACGTGAATGTTTCTATGGGCAGAAAGTATTGTTTGGAAACAAATAATGTGAGCTCTATCCAAAATATTTACTAAAATTTTCACTGACGTCGCTCAGGTTTATTCCATTTTATTTATATTTATCCTGTATTTCTGTATTTCTAAAAAAGTCTTGTATTGTAAATTTTACATAGGTCCTTTTTTTGTCATTTATCATGCTTATATTTTGTGAGTTATTGGCATAACTAAAATGTTCTTGTGCGGAAAATTTTAGAGTAAAGTTCTTTAGCATGGAAGTTAATTGTAGCCAGCTTGGTTTTTGTTGTGCCACAATGTTTTCTGGTGAGGGAAAATCCAAAATAGTAATCTCACTGTCAAAGCATGGGGATATGGAGCCACTTTATGGACTGGTTACAATCAAAACACAAGCCAAATGAAATTATGACCGATATTTCAGAATAATTTCCACCAACACCAAAAGAGTATGTTGGTGGGGTGTGTAATTTTGAATGATTCCGATTCAAATCTTACCTTATAACTGCTATCAGTGATTACTTCATTTATAAAAATGATTACATCTGACTGAATTCTAAATAATAAAAAAATCTAATTTCTTAGTGCACTGGGCACAATCCATCCAAACTTTCTTGGTTTTTGAGAGGAGAGTTTACATGCACCTTATTACTGTAGTTTCATTGATTGACAACCAGTGCAACTGAGGGAGCGTTCAGATTCCATGCTGAATTGCATTAGTCTATGTAAAATAGATAAATAAATAAATTATTTAAGACAAAATGCATATAATAGGTTTCACCACCTTCTATTTGGATTTCATGCAGGAGAAACTCAAATGATTTCAAAATGCAACAGCTGAGGCAACAGTGGAGGTTTAGCTTATATTTGTCTGAGCCCTACTACTACAGAGGAGAAGTCCCATTAAAATACTGGAACTTGAGGACAACAGTAATATTTACAAGCTTGCCAAGAGATATCTACACATTCCAGCTACTTCTGTGCCATGTGAGAGGGTCCTCTCCAAAACTGGAGAGGTAGTTACAAAGAAAGGAACAGACCAAGGCCTGACTCCGTTGAAATGATCCTGTTCTTGAATAAATAATTCTCCTCAACATCCCTATCAGGCCTTCTCAGCTTCACAATCATTTTTAGCTTTAGAGTCCCTAGTTGCCAAGCATTTCCGTTTTGTTTGTTTTTTCCCCCCATATTTTGGTATGTTGGATTTCTATCAGTCTTGCTAAAGAAACACTGTTATACACAGTATTTTAAGCTGGAGCAATCAGACTATAAAACAAGTATATTATTAAGGTCTTCAAAAGGAAAAACACTCAGACTAAGATGCCCACAAAACCTTTTTTGTAACACATAACAGTGCCTTAGTGTTTCATGACACATTACCCTTTATTGTTCCATGCAGATGCTATGTTAAAAGTTGGCCAGCAGATATCTCAACATTTCATCGGATCAAAAGCTTCATAACCCTGAACAATTTCAAGACAGTTGCTTTAAATTGATTCAGTGGTTTAGAAAGCTTTACTTTCTCCATTACACTGATCCCCTCCAACCACAAACCAAAACAACCAACTTACCTTTCTATTGACCTTTTTGAACTTGTTACAAATATTTAAACTTGGTGTTCCAGATTATTAATCTAAAGATGTTTTATTTCATGTCTCTCTAATGTGACCATTTATCACAGCAGTGTTTGTGAGTGTGTGTTAGAGAGAGAAACACAATCATTTCCTTTCTTAGTATATGACCCCCCCCAATAAAGTCCTCCCCCCTATATAAAAGTCTAGCTCCAACATTGTCTGTCATCTTTAACCATCTGCAGGTTTCATGTTTGTCTTCTAGTTGTTATTTCTTGCTCTGCTCCAGTCCTCTGTCTGTCTCTCTGTCTGAAATTTCTTCTTCTTTCTGAGCTTCTAACAGGAAGAGATTCTATTAAACCACCCAGGTAAAAAGTTTAAACTTCACTTGTTTTATTGTGGTACTAAAGCTGATTAAACCAGCTCTAAATGTTGCTCAAAGTCCCTGTCATCATGTAAAACAGACATCCAGTTTTATTGACTGATTGATTTTTTAAAATTATTATTTTTATTGAGCTGAACTTACGAAAAGTTTATGCTGGTCTGGAGGGAGTTAGGTAGAGTGTCATGTGTTCATGTTGTTTACTGAGCTGCCATCGAACTGGCTAGGTCAAAAACCTGATCTGTTTGTTCAGTAAACAGAGAAGAGCCTCCTGGTGGGACAAAGGTTTATGATCTTCGTCTGTCATTTTGATGAAGATGCAGAAGACAAAGTCTAACATGTTTGCTAACTAGAATAACATGAGGGTAAAACAGCGGCGTGACATGAAACCTGTCTACATGACAGTTAAGCACTCTATGCTCGAAACGATCAGAGCGTATTGCGCAATGTCATTCTATTTTCTCCAGCAGTCAGTCCACACATGGAGCTGAAAAAACAAAACAAAAGAACAAACAAAAAAAAGAAGCCCCACCAGCATCTCGCTCAGAGCTGCTGAGTAGAAAAAAACTCCAAATATCTCATTCCTACCTTTGCCTTGATCAAATATAAGAATGAATCGTCTTTCCAAAGTCTTCGGTGGAGCTTCAGGATGGTTTAATGCGCGTCCAGGCGGGTGCGTGAGACGACTTGTTGGTCAGAGAGAGACGGAGTTGTGTATCTCTGGAAGAAATCCAGCGGAGCTCCTCCTTCACTTCCTCTGCTGGTCTGTACATTCCTCAAATCTTTCACGGTGAACGGTCCAGCCACAGGACAGCAAACATCTTCCTCTGGGACCCGAACCAAACCCACCCGGTGTCACTCTAACACATCAGACACTTTAAGGTAAATAACCTGCAGCTTTACTCCACACTGGGTTAGTTAGAAGACAAAATATTGACTAGTTTTTGTTTAAGAAGAGAGATCTGGATCTCTGGTTTCTTCCTTCCACCAAGATTTCTGACATCAGCTTCAGATTTTGTTGCCTTTCAGGTACAGTTTGGTTCATGCTTCACTCATTAGATCTATGTTCTCTTTGGACTGTGTCCTCTGTTGTACATTTGTCCTGAACTGTTTTAATCAACAAATCACAGCTCATATATTCACGTTACTAATTTTTTGTCAGTTATAACAGAAAACCAGATGGGTGGACAGATGCGAGTGTTTGACTTTGTAGTTGGTGAACATTTCAGCAGCTTGCTTTACTTTTTTGTTTCCTTTCGGGGTTCAGAAAGTGACGGCTGACAGCTGGCTGCTCTCTTCCAGGTGTAAATGAAGCCTTTTTGCACTCATTCTGGTTAGTGAAACTCAGCATGAAGCCACTTCCTCAAAGGGCTAAGAAATACTTCTCAATCATGATTCCTTGCTTGTTATCAAGAGGACAACATTATGTTTTCATCACTTCATCACTATATCTTAACCTGTGACAGTGCATCTGACTCCTTTTCACCTTTTGATCCCGAAGAGGGGAAGAGGAAGGAAGCTGCTGTGTGGCTCTGCTACCATCATTACCATGTTAAGTCTGTGCACTGCTGCGTACACTTCTAATAGTTTCTGATATGAGCTTATTTCATAATGAAACTTTCTAAACTAAATAATGTCACTTTATAACCAGTTTACTTTAACAGCTGGTTGGTTTTAATATTGGCTCAAAGGTTTGGTGTTTCATTTTTGCTGGATTTGACATTTCATTCAGTTAGTTTTCATCCTGGTCTTAAAACCCCACTATTGAATTTAGACAATGTTCTCATTTTGTGCCCCCTATCAAAGGCTAAGTCGGCATCCATCTTGCATCCTGTTTCTTCTCTGAGATCTCTGCAACCAGTAAAAGTCAGTCTGATGTTGACTCTTGTCTTATATCTTGCTCTGCCCCTTTTCTCTTTTTTTTCTCTCTTCATCTGATAATGTCCTCTTGGGTATCTTTTTTTTTTCCAACTCATCCTGTCCAGCATCATAGCAAGCAGAATGATGCTCTGGCAGCCATGTTGTGCCAACAAATGTGCTTTGCCAAGATGAGATTTATATATATATAAGACTTCTCTTGAAACATAAGTATTTTTTTATTTTGCAGAATTTATATATTAATGGTGGACCTGACAAAACCAAAGATCGCTGAAAAAAAGATGAAAGAAAGGAAAGTAAACAGAAGAGTGGGAGGGGAGTCAATCCCCATTGACTCCCATGTTAAAAAGACCACATTCACAGCAGAAATAAACATGTTTAGAGCCTGGTACAAAAAAACATTTTAGGTTTAATAGGTCAAGTTTACTTTCATGACAACTGTGGAGGGAGTGAATATATAACTCATCCGTTTAGATGTTATTTAATCTTGAAATTCTTCATAATTAGGGATGAGTCCTTTTTGATTGACAGATGTCAGATATCCGGCGGCAAGGAAGCAGGAAAATGACAAGTAATACATAGTCTTTCCTTGAATGAAAACAGCATGTGACATTGTACCCTCCATCAGATGACATATTGTATTATATTGGTAATTTGTAATATACTTTCTCCCTTCCTTCTTTCCTCCCCTTTAGCCGGTTTTTAGCCTTAGCTTTAGCCCGCCTACCTCCTTTAGCTGGTTAGCTCCTGTTAGCTCTGGGTTAGCTTGGTTAGCTCTTAGCAACAGGCAGCTCAGAGTTTGATGGGTGTCAATCATCTGTCCCCACGCTCACAGCCCACGTCTCACTGCCACCAATTCAGTGGCAGTGAGAGTGACGAGGCGCATGATACTGCCAAGATGGCGAAGGTTGGAACCTCCCAATGAGCTTCAATTCAGCTCTTCAGAAACCTACAGTGAGGGGCCTTCCATTTAATATTGAGTCAATGGGAAGCACACATACAAGCAGGACTTGAGGTCCTCTCTGACTTGGGTATCTTCCTTTGGCTCTGACCCATTTTCATTAGAGCAAGACCGATGTCGTGCTGAGCAGCTGTTTGGAGAGAAGTTTCTTCTTCTTTTTTGAAGCAGTGGTTAACAATGCCTCTAGCATGTTTCAGGAGGCACTGTTCTACCTGATGTGGTACTGAAAACTTGCACAATAAATGTCAATGGTGAATTGAGATGAATAAATATTAAGTTTGTTCAAAACACTGCATATTTTTAATGTCCAAAATACAAGCATAAGAATTAGAAAATCTCCTGTACCTGCACTGACTGCCACAACACGTCACATATGACAGTACTGAAGAAAGTGCTTTTTAAGCTTTAACAACATTAGACAATATAACATCATAAAACATGATTCTCTAAAGAACTGGTATTTGTATCATATACAAAAACATGAGGAAAAAAATCTACTCAGAGTGCCATAATAACTTGTAAAACGTGACAGTACTGAAAAAAGAGCTTTAGGTTTTAACATAAGACATTGTTACATCAAAAAACTCAATACTCTGAACTGTATAGAATAGGGGTTCAACGGTACAGGTAGCCCACGGTACAGTCCGTACCTCGGTTTCGGTTTGATTTTGATTTTTCTTGTCAGCAAAAACAGAATTGAACAGTAGGAACAATATATATCACTGTACAAACTAAAGTAACACTTTGTGTAATGAGCTATATTACACTAATTAATACAACACTATTATTCTTTGACTACTTGTATGTAGTAGTATAAAGTATGAATACAATTTTGAAAGATACAAAATATAAACAAAAACACTAAATTTTCAAGTGCATCATAGCCTTCATTTTTACTTAATACTTAAATAATTAGCTTTTATCTTAATACTTTTATTTTATTACATACTTTTTTTAATGTCTTGTCGTAGAGGCTAAGGATGACAACGTCACTAAAAGGTATACAGCAGGGCACAGCATAACGTGGGTCTAGCATTTTAATTATGTGTGGAAGCCGTTGATTGCATAAGAAATGGATGAACTTTAAAACCCCGTGACCCATAGGTTTCTGAATAGCTGAAAAGAAGGTTGCCACCATCACCATCTTGGCACCGTTATGAGTCTCGTGACTCCCGGAAAACCCAAAAATGGACGATGAGGAGGCGCTAAGAGGGGTGCTGTGAGTGTGGGGAGGGATGATTGACACCCTTCAAACTGAGCTACAGAAGTTTAGCAATTTTGCCGGATATCTGCTGTCTGTCAATCAAAAGGACACCCCCCTAATTATGAAGAATTTTAAGATTAAATAACATCTAAACAGTTATGGTAGAATTTTTTTCACTCCCCCCACAGTTGTTACGAAGGTAAACTTGACCTATTAAACCTAAAAGGGTTTTTTGAACCAGGCCGCAAACATGTTTAATTCTCCTGTAAAGTTGGCCTTTTTAACATGGGAGTCTATGGGGATCTGCTTTGTTTTGCAGCCAACACCTAGCAGGTGAGAGGGGAACTGCAATTTTTTGACACTTCCGCATAGGTTTCACATTTGTAAGCCCGAGGTTGCCGCTTGGTGGAAGCCCCACATCTTCGACACAGAACAGAGCTGCAGATCTTTAGCAATGAGCACTCCCACTGCATCGGTTATTTTCCTGTGCTGAAGAGGCCGGTAGGTCTGTTCACAAGCGATCTCAATTAACAATTGCTCTGCTGCTGTTGTCTGTTTGGATCGCTCGACTGTCTTCAGGAAGTGTTATATCTGGACACTTACTACGCTGGAGATGCTTAGTGTTTTCTTTAGCGAACGGGACATGTTTCAAACGTTTGCGGTGACATTTTTATTAACTGTGTTCACACCCCCGTCATTGTACCTGACAGCAAAAGTGAAATAATCACACACTGAAGATTTTAATGTAGCCGGTGCGTTTTAAAACTTCTGTCTCTCAACTCCACTGGGAACGAGCCATTTTCATGCATCTCTGTGTGAGCCCCAGAGTCCCAGTGAGTGGAGTGGGGGCACAACAGTGATTGGACATTGACTTGCAGGGGTGGGGTTTTGCCTGCTTGAAGAGGCGCACACATAGATATATCTATAGGCGCACACACACAGTGGCCTGTAAGCAGTAAATAAAGCGTCAACACAAAATCTATTGCAGGACCGAAAACCCGCGGGAAAAGAGGGCGGATTGTCCCATGCACAACGTACCGAAAGGTCCGGTATTTTACCGAGTACCGTTGCATCCCTAGTATAAAACTGTATAAAAACTCAGTACTAAACTGTATTAAAAAAAAAATTGTTGCCACTAAAGCAGACAGCAGACAGCAGACAGAAAACGACAGGAACAACTTCTCCAGTACTGTCAGTGCCTCTGAGAGTCCAGCCACTTCGTGGATGCCGCCCTCCAAATCCACAACACGACACTTCGGGCAGTAACTGTGGCTGTTGTTCTACTCAACAATACATGTCTTACACCCGATAAGACTTTTGCAGCAGGTTGAGAACATGGGCTTATCTACAGACCTGTAGACCTGTTTGTCATATATTTTCAATGTGTTAGAAGAGGAGCAAAAGAGGGGAAGAAGGAGGGAAAAAAGAAGGGATGAATCAAGGGATGCAGCGGAACACAAGGGAAAGAGGGGAATGAATCTTGACTAAAATTGACGAAATCTGAAGGATTCATGAGGATTCATGATGTCACTGTGTCATATCGAAGTTCGCCATGGTGGCACGATCCTACCCTGAAGTATAGAGAAACAGTTTTCATCGGATATCATCAAAAACTTGTTTTCTGCTGTCTGACCCAATTTGGACCTGCTTGTATCAAAAGGGTCAGAGATTTGGGTGTTTGAGTAAAAACCATGCCTTTCAATAGATGTGTTCAGGATGGGACTGTGCATACATGTGCATTCTGGAGCAGATATATTGTTTTATATTAATAGTTATATTAATTTTGTTTTTCATGGCGAGACATCAAACTTTGAGGAACCACCCCCACTATACCCCTACTCCTTTGAGAAAGTTTTTGATAACTGTTAATCACACATGCCTTCAGAACATACCAAGAAATGTTGGTGGCTCTAAAATCTCTAGGATGGGTCAAATGTGGTGACAGTGGCTCAGGTGGTAGAGCGGGTTTTCCAATGACCTGAAGATTGGCGATTCGAATCTGGCTCCCCCCAGTCAACTGTTGTGTCCTTGGGCAAGAATCTTTACCCTTTTGCCTCAAGTGATTGTGTCACTGTTGTATCAATTGTAATTCGCTTTGGATAAAAGCATCTTCTAAATGACTAGAATAGAATAGAGCGTCAGTGTGGTTTTTCAGCCTTGGGATGCTTTGGGGCAATGATGGCTGCAGGAATGTGCATGATGAATGTCTGTGTGTCATCAAGCTGAGTTAGACGAACAGAGTTTTAAGGTTGGAAAGTTATGTGGTGTTTCTTTAAAAGAAAGCTTTATGAAGTGACACTTATGGAATGTCATAGAACCTGTTTTTGTAGAGATAGAGAAGGTTTCTAAAGCACTGAATAAATATGAAGCAATTGTCTTAAAATGATTCAGGGTTATGAAGCGTTTGACACAATAAAATGTGGTGATATCTGCTGGCCAACTTTCAACATAGCATTTGTATAGGGCAATGTGTCTTGAAAAAGTAAGGCACTGTTAAGTTTTATGCACATATTAAAATCTGAAGTGTGAAAGTGTTTTCCTTTTGAAGACCTTAATAATATACTTTTGTGCCAGCATAAAATGTAAAAACTCTATGAAAGAGTGTTTGCTTTTGATAAAAAAATACAACATTAATTCATTCATTTTCTGTACTGCTTAGTCTAATTCAGGATTAAAGTCGAAGATAGGGCCTTGTTCCAGAGGGTGATGGCTGCTGGCAGGAATGATCTCCGGTACCTTTCCGTCTT
>JBBBVU010000004.1:2770543-2782144 GCA_037177055.1 Atherinosoma microstoma
TTGCAATATTATGTATCCTGATTTCCGTCATACATATCACATTTACCTTTTTAGTAAGAAGAAAGCCAGCTGAGGGTGCCATTTTATTCCCAGAGCGCAAGCTAGCCGACTAGACATGGAACTGAAGGTGTGATGTCTGTTTGTCTCTCTTTCTGTCCTCTCCACCCCAAACTGTCCAGGCAGATGGCCGCCCTCCCTGAGCCAGGTTCTGCTGGAGGTTTTTCCTTCCTGTTAAAAGGGAGTTTTTCCTTTCCATCATCGCCTCAAGCATGTTCAGGATGGGGATTGGATTGAAAACCAGATTCGATGAAGTGTATTGGTTTCTTCAGCTACGCTATTTGTTATGAATTGGCTTTTCTGAATCAATGTATGACAATCAGATTGGCTCAAACTGAGATGATATTGTCATGAATTGGCGCTATACAAATAAAGCTGAATTGAATTGAAGGTGCAATATCCGTGTCACTGGCCTTGAATAGGGTGTTGAAGGCTGTAATGCCACTCAATTCCTTGCACACTCTCTGCCCAAATGGTTCCCTGCTCTTGGTGGCCTCCAGATTGAGATTATGAGAGCGCACCGAATTTACGACGACAACGCCCATAACCAAGGAGTTAGCCGCACTCTGATCTTCAATGTGCTTAGCCAGGCCATCTTGGCTGCTGCTAGGAAGGACCCTTGGAGGATCCATTTCTCTCCGGATTATAGCAGTTTCACGATCAACCGACGCGGACCTTTCACAAGGCTTTGGATACAGCTCAAGCCAAAGGTCTGGATTTTTTTTTTTGCTCTGTCCTGCCACTTTGAAAACCAAGGATGGCGCTCAATACAAAGTCTTCACCTCTGCCGGAGAAGCTGAGGATTACTTGGCATCTGTACCGGCCCCTCGCCCATAGTTCACCATGACGGGTGGCAATTTTTAGTTTTGACTAAGTTTGTTTTGGCTACTGCTGCTGCCGGTATGACGTTTGTTTGACTGGACGCCTGCTAAACTGGAGAAGTGTGAGGTATCGATGTGTCCTGTATCATTGCTATCATTCAGCATGGAAGAGTCGACCTTGGAATCCTGAGGCACTAACTGCTTGAGACTTTTCAGCTGGTAAGGTGTTGATCAGCCTGTTCTGGATTTATGTTTTAACATGGATTATTACTTTGCTCAAGTGTAGCTTTATTTAAGCCCAATGTCAGCACATTAAGGCCCTGATTTATCAAAGGTTGGTGCCTCTTAAAACACGCGCAAACTTGATAACGGGCAGAAAAACATGCTGCAGCTAATTTATTGACCTGCCTCAAATAGGAATGCGCCTGCAAAACCGTCTAAATAGCGCCGCAATGCATTTTGCTCTTTTGCCTTGAATGAATATGCAATCTGGGTGTTTCTGCCAGAATGCGCGAAATACTAGGAGGAGTAGATGCAAATAAATCAGCTTTTCAGCTCCAAATATTTACATAAAAACAGATCATGTTGCTGTTAGAATGTTAAAATCACAACTGTTGTTTTGACAAATGTTGTCAAAAGGAAGCGCGTTTATATTATCAATAACAACTATAATGTCATTAACAGAACATGTTTCAATTTGTGCACATACCTGCAACCGGGGCTCTAGCGTGTCATGCCCCAGGTTTCCAGTTAGGCTATCTGCTCCTCGCAGAAATTGCGCTGCACCTGTTCCTCAGTATTTGTCAGAGGAATCTCCTCTGCGGCACCCCACCTGTCTTATTCACAGAGGTTTTATTATGAGCTTTTTTTTCCCTCCGTCTAATATCTTGCCATCTTTTCTTAACCTCATGTGGTGTTCTTTTTCCCACTGGTTTGAATTCTTGGCAAATACCCTCCCATGTTACTGTCCTTATGGTCACATTAAGATGTATTTGCCAGATTTCTATTTGCCTTCTCTGCCAATATTTTGATCTCCATTTGTTTTCTGTTTGCACCTTTCTTGCTCTCCTTCTACATAGCGCATCAATTACACACGCTAAATGCTCATTTAAATGAGGCTGTTAATGCCCATTATCAATAGCGCAAACAATCTTAGTAGAACACCTGCAAATCATGGAAACAGAACTGGCGCAAAATGTTTGCGGCATTTATTTTTGCGCTCGCTATTAACCTTAGTAAATCAGTGCCTAAATTTTTTAATTTGCTGGGGTTCTTTTTTGTTGTTTGTTTTGCTTGTTTTTGTGGGCATTGTGATACCCATCTGGGTTATCAAAAAGCTTAGTTAAACACACATTGGATGTTAACAGCGTTACTATTGAACCAGATTATTCAAACCAAGATAAAGGGTACTGGAACAGTGCTGGGCTGGCCCTATTTTCCCTGGCTGCCCCATATCCACTGATGATCACAGACCTAATTTACTGTTTTAATTTTGTTTACATGTTATTGTTCTTTATCCATTTCTATGTATTCTTTGTGTTGCATTTGTGTTCTCTGTGTGTTGTGTAATGTGGGACTTGGCTTGGGATGTGCTTGTTCTGGAGTTTGTCAAATTAGAGGGCTATGGCAATATTTTTTGTAGGAAAACATTTGGTGCATTTTCGATAGATCTTAGTCTGAAACTGTGGCGGATTGAATAGCCCCCCACGAGCGCACAAGTATTCTTGGTTTGCTGAAAAGAAAAAATGTTGACATTGCATTGTTGCAGGCGACACATTTGCTAAAAGCAGACGTTGGTTGTCTTGCTAATAGATTTTTCCACACTATAGCATTCTCCTCTGTAGACACAAAAAACAAAAGTGTAGTGAGATGCAGTCTTCCAGTTAGATTACTGAAATTTTGGGCAGATGACATTGGTAGAATTGTGTTTGCTAATGTAGAATTTAATACCAGGAAAATAGGTCTTATTGCATCATACGCTCCTAATGTATTTTTTATGGCAATTTTTACTCTTTACTAACAACTAAAATGGCAGAACTAACTGACTATTCTTTTATTGTAGATTCTGATTTCAATACAGTGTGGGATCCGGCTTTTGATAGGTCAAACGCAACATTCTCAGGGGAGCAGGTCCTGGCCACAGAGGCTTTAAAATCCTGGGCTGGCAATATGGGACTTATAGACGTATGGCCATTAATCAACCCCTCTATCAAAAACGTCACTTTTTTTCTCGGGTAGACATAAGTCTTTCTCTATGATAGACTTTCTTTTCACTTCTCCCCAGTTTTTTCATTCTATTAATATTGCCGTTCTACTTCCAATAGCTCTGTCAGACCATAAAGGTGTTTTCTGCTCTGCAACTGATTATCTAAGCATGCAGCCAGATGGTATTTTAATACCCCACTCCTGAAAAATAAAGCATTTATTCATCAATTCATTGTAGGATTCAGAGAATTTTTCAGTTTTAATGCTGGCTCGGTGGAGGATCCCAGTCCTTTGGGATGCGATAAAGGCCTATATTAGGACAAACACAATATTATTTAGCTCCAATTTACGCAAAACTAGGTCCCTCCAGTTGCAAGATCTTGAAGTGGAATTTACTAGGTTGGATTCTATTTTACAACATAATTTTACAGAACAAGTGTCATTACAGCATACAGTAGTCAAAAAGGAAATCGAAAACATTACCAAGCAGCAGTTGGAATTTCAAATCCACAGGACCCGAAAACTGTACTATTTTCATGGTGCCAGACCATCCCATCTTTTGGCTATGAAGATTAGGAGTAGTGAAAACTTCTCAGACATTCCAGCTATTAACCCTATGGATAGTAATACTAGTACTGATCCCAAACAGATAGATATATTTCAAACATTTTACTGTGATTTATATAAGTCAGAGGTGTCTTGGGATAGAAATAGTTGTGATGAATCCATTATATTTACCTCAACTGTCTAAAACAAGTTCGGCTTATTTAGATAAACCAATTATGCTTGACAAGGTGAGAAATGTGGCACAGGCCATGCAGAGAGGCAAATCGCCAGGTATTGATGGGATCCCTCCTGAATTTTATGTCAGTTTTTGGAAACAGTCGGGCCCATTTCTTCTGGATATGATTATTTTTTCCATTGAAAAAGGCAGATTTTCAAGGGATGTTACACAGCCCTCATTTCATTGCTGCTGAAATGAGATAAGAACCCCACTGATTGTTGTAGTTATTGTCCTCTCAGCCTCCTTAATTCAGACTTGAAGATTTTTGCAAAGCTTCTTACTTGCCGCCTTGAACGTTACATGCCTTCATTAATCAATTACGATCAGACAGGCTTCATTAAATCACGATTGGCAACAGATAATGTCAGTGTCTTCTTCATGACATTGATGCAGCAACAGACAACAATACACACCCATGCCTGTGCTTTCACTTGATGCCATGAAAGCCTTTGACCGATTAGAGTGGTCGTATCTGTGGTCTGTTCTGGAGGCGATGGGTTTTGGTAGGACCTTTATTGGGTTAGTCAAAACTACCCCTCAGCACTGGTGTTAACTGGTCAAACTGTTTCTCTTCTCTTCCTGATTTCCAGGTCTTCACGCCAGGGCCGTCCATTAAATCCTACACTATTTGTGCTCTCCTTGGAGCCATTAGCTCAGACGATTCGTCAGTACAGCCTAATCTCACCCATCACTATCCACAATACACAACACCAGCTATCTTTATATGCGGATGACATATTAATATTTCTAGAAGATACCGATCACTATATCACACCACCTGTACATCTGTGAGGAATTTGGAAGCATATCAGGCTTTAAAATCAATTTATCTAAGTCTGCTCTCTTACATCTGAATGACTGCAAAAGGCTGGTTCTTCCCGCTAATGTCCCTGTAGTACAACAGATTACATATCTAAGGATTGAGATTTTTTCTTCTTTGAGTCAAATAGTTAAGTATAATTACTCTCAGTCTCTGAATAAGGTCCTGTGGGACATGGACCAGTGGACTAGCTTTCCTATCTATTCGGGCCCGTGTCTCTATTATAAAAATGAATATCTTGCCTAGGATTAATTTTGTCAGCGCTATGCTCCCCCTTCTCCTTCCATCCCGACTAATGGAGTAAACTTCAAATTAATCTGGAAATGAAAACGGTCGCCTTTGAAAAAGTTTACAGAGAAGGAGGGAAGACGGCGGGTTGGCCGCTCCTAATTTTGAAATTTATTCCTGGTTGTTCGTGCTCAGACCCTTGCTCTCCTGGTTTGGTCCACGCTCCGCTGTCTCTTGGTTTGCATTAGAAAGCAATATAGTGAACCTGTTGTCGCTTAAAAATGTCCTCTTTATCAATATGTCCAAAAAACAATGTCAGCTTTGTTTTGGCCCCATTATCTCCCATGTTTTACTAACCTAGAGATAAGCTGAAACACACTGTCATCTCTCTTGCAAGTGGCACACTTTCTCTCCAATATTCAATAACATAGCACTTCTGATTGGTGGAAGGCTTGTCTCTGCTCATCAGTGGGAGCAGAAGGTCCACTACTTGTCCACTACTTGAAAGACATCTATAACGACTGTGGTCTGCTCTTTTACTGATCTTAAGGATGTGTTCGATCTCCCAGGTTCCTCTTTTTTCTTTTATTTACAGCTCAGATCAGCGCTTAAAGCACATGGCGTCCCGTGGAAGTGTTCTTTAATTGTTCACCCATTTCGAGAATTATTTACTAAGCAGGCTAAAACTACAGGTTTGCGATCCAAATTATATAATTTATTGCTGGTAACAGACCTTCCCACACTTTCAATTATTGAAAACTATTGAAATTGTGGGAAGGTCTGTTACCAGCCTATAATGCCTAGATCTAACCCAAGATTTTGATTGGGATGGAGTGCGGTATAGCATTTGTGAAGCATCACGCAATCCAGACGATCAGCAAATTCATTTAATTTTTTTACAAACAACATACCTTACCCCCGTCAAACCTTTTTGCAACCTTTGCTCTTCGAAAGCTCAGGGCACATTTATACATATGTTTTGGGAATGCCCTCCTGATGGACAGCTGTGGAGCAATGTTGCATCCAGATTATCTGATTTGATAAAATAAACTGTACCTGTTAATATGTGTGTGTTGGTTTGAACGACCTGCCAACTTTTAGGTTTTCCAGGCTTAAAAAGCGTGTAATCATTGCTGGACTGACAGCAGCTAAAAAGAATATTGCTACTCACTGGAAGCCACCTCACTCTCTCAATAGCTTGGACTCTTTTTGTGTGTATGTGCATTGTTTTATTTCATAATAAGAAATGTTACTACTGCTGTGTTCTGTGTTAACCCATAACATGTTTCTCTGAATCAAAATTTGATCGCAAAAAAACCCAAAAAAGCAAACATGTATAACCGGGAGTTTCATATGTGCCATAATCAATTATAGCACTTATAACGCTCCCGGTTATACCGCACAATGTCTGGAAAAGCAGCAGAAGTCCATAACACAACACTACAGCAGCAGAGCATGTTGTGTTTCTGCAGGTTAGTTGTTTAGCTTCTGTTGCTGCGTGATACATCCCAGTAAGAAGTTAACCAGTGTCGTAGTAGTAGTAACTCCGGGTTAATCCCGAAGTTACCTCGATAAGAGAAAATCTAACTTCATAGTACAGGCTTCTGCTCTGTGTGTCCACACATGTGATCTGAACAGCAGACACAGAGTGCGTGTCGGAAATACGGCAACCAGCTGAAAATCTAAAAAATATGACTTTTTAAAATTCTCTCAGCGGGGTGAAGATGGAAACACTCGCTCCAGTGAGGAGCAGCAGCCTGAGTTTTTATCCTGCTCTGGTGTTTCGCCAAGAGCGTCATGCTGTCGCGGGAACATGCATGGCCTAAGTTGAGTCTACTGTCATTGTAGGAATTTCTGAATTGTATTGAGGCTTAGAATGAATCCAGTGTTCTTTGTAGATTTTATGAACGTCGACACCTTATATAAGCCCTGAACTTTAATAATATTTAGAGCGACTCCGCTTAATGAAACTGTTTCATCAGGACATTTAAAAAGTTTAACTTTTTTTTTACATCACAGCATTTCTGGCTGTGAATCGGGAGAAACACTGTATATAGACCCTTTCATCAGTGATGTCACTACTGTAGCTGGAAGCAAAAAGAGAGGAAAGCACGTAAGAAATAATTTAGAAACGAGCGGTCTGAAGTGTTATTACGACTTTAAAATGTCTTCTTGTTGCGTGTTTAGATGCCAAAATAGGACAATTCGTGGAAGTAAATTAAAGTTTTTAGAATACCAGTGTACACTCATGCTCAGAAAAAACCAAGACAATTATGGTTGAATGTAATAAGACGCAGGGACTGAACAGAGACTATAATCACTAAGAGTCTGCCCTTTTAATTTTTAATTTCAATTATATATTTTACTGCATAGTGCTTTGTTTGTTTTTATGCTGCTGCTGAGTTGTTACAATTTCCCTTGGGATCAATAAAAGTATTTATCTATCTAAAACAGGCCAAGAAAGTAGCAACAAGGACATTATTGATCATGTTGTATCAACAGAGTAGTGAAAAAAATTGGCAGCAAAGAAGTAATGGAATAGAAGCCAGTACCCTACCCCGAAAAGAACAATGTCACGAATAAAAAGTTTTACGATCTTTTTGGTTTCTTCTATTCAGACAAATAAGTAGATATCAAATACCTGACATGTTTCGGCTGTCACCTGCAGCCTTCCTCAGAAACGTCCGCTGACGCGTTGTTGGCGTGTTATCAGCAGTACGTTGAGGCAGGGCCGTCCCAGCAAACCTGTCAAGTCCGCTGGGCCAGCCACGCCTCCCGCCGAGTGATGGTCTCTGGAGAAGGGAATCCCAGGTGTGTGCGAGCATGTACGCCCCCTCGTCCCGGTTCATGGTGTTGCTGGCCCGCTTCCTGATTTCTATCGCCTCCTTGATCCAACGTTTCAGTTTGTTATCCTCCGATGATTTAAACTGTTTAATTTTGCGACAGTGTGAGTGGGAAGTTAGAGGTTTGGTGCCCCCTAGCCAAAAGTTACACAATATCCCCTCAAATTAAATTTCCTGTGCTCCTGCTCATTAAACTTTGTTGTGCACTAAAACTATCTCTTCAGACTGAATATGTTTAGTAGAAAAGGACACGTCAGCATTAAAAGCTTCATACAACAATCAGCACTGTCCAGCAACTGTGTTTTTATAGATATGTAAGGCTTTTCATGCAGTGGATCTCACAATATTAAAACAAACATTGCTGATCATCAGTTGGTTTCAAAATAATCTGTAGGGAAGATCTTAGTGTGTTCGGGTAGAAGCTGCCCTCCTCTGTGTGACAAAAGGTACGATGGGCGATATCAACATTTTGTCTCTCAATACAATACCATTAGTTAATGATACTTTTTCATTGATATCAATATCAATAACAACATAGATACTTTTTGTCCCTTAATGGAAAATGATGATGCACAATGTGCATTCATATATTTATTGCATTGACAATATGAAATCTGAATAAAACTCATGGACATCATTATGTGAAAGACATGCCTATGAAATTATGATAAGGTATTAATCAGTAAATTTAAAAAAATGGGATAAATATAAGTCCTCTTAAAATAATAATAAAGAAAATAATTAAACTCTTCACAAACTACATTAAACTGATTAAAATGAATAATATTTCAAACATCATCACCAACACTATTATCATCATCATCATTACACCTGATTAGCTACCAAGTGACTCAAAAGGAATACATGGGCTGGTTTTTCAGTTTATTTTATTGCCTAAATCTCTCTGAAGTGAAAACAAATTGCAAATAAGAAGCTCTTGAATCTTCTACCTTTCATCACCATTCATGATTATGAATCCTACTGATGGTTTTTATCTCTTTCAAACCTCACATTTAGCAACTGAAAGAGAAAATTATGTAAAATTGGGTTTTATCTAGATTCCAACATATTATCATGTATAAAGCAAACCTAGGTCTGCAAAAAGTACCAGATTTCAGTATGTTCAGTTCAGAAGTTCAGTATGCTACTCCTTCTGCTCGGAACAAACAGCATAATCACCTGAATAGTTACTAAATTAGAATCAGGTATGTCAGTTTATAAATGATCACTGATGACTGATCACTCTGCCCTCATTTGTAAAGTGATGATTATGATGATTACATTTTATGTGGTTATGTCAATATCTAGTATCTGGCATTCAGTGGATTTTTGTCTTTATTTCTACCTAAATCAGCCACGAAATTCAGGAGTTTTATTTTCCTTGTTAAATGATAGCACTATTAATTTTTTTATCCTTTTAGTCATGCTGGTGTACAACATGGTTCTGACGTATAACTCACAGACTTGTCGAAACTAAGTTCAGTCTAGAGACCCTTCCTTTCACTTCTTCCTCCTACCTCTTCCTCCTTCCTCCATGTTTATCATGTTTTTTTTTGTCTCCCCGCCCTCTTCACTCAGTTTCCTTTGAAGGGAGGAAATCTGCAGTTTTGCAGCAGCGGCTTCAGTGGCGGGGATGGAGTGATTCACTGTATGGAGAAGGGGGGGGGAGAGGAGTCTTACACCTCTGCATCACTTCCTTTATCAGTTTTTCTGTTGTTGGCGTTCTTATCTGATTTGGCTCCTCTGTTTTCCTGCTGTCTGTTAGTTTGTCTTCATCCTCCACTCATCTTCACAGTAATGGATCTCACAACTGTGGTGATTATCTCATCTGTTGTTCTTGTGACTGCAGGTAAGTCCATCTGTTTTAGATTTCTACTGAATATTGAAACAGACAAGTCGGTTAGAAGAATGAGGTGGTGAATTTCCTTAAATGGACAAAAATATGATAAAAATGAAGAGTGATAACTCAAAGCCTACAATTCTTCTTCTCAGTGAAGCCTGCAATGCTTAAAACTAACACCTGGAACCAGCTCACTGGTTCTGATGTAAACCTGTTTGAATATTGGTCCCATTTAAACTGAACTGTTGGATTACTTAACGGTACAAACCTCCGGATTCACACAATTATTTCATTTCTTCCAAATGTTCACCATAAACCTAACTTATTGTGTGAACATTGGTGGTTAGACAGCCGTTCATCCTGAGTGGAAAATAAACAGATACCCCACAGGTTTGGTACCATTAACGGTGCATCACTGCAGGAATCCATTTGGTCATTTTCTGCTGTTAGACAAACATGATGGCAAGGGATGTTTATTCATGTCAGAGTTAAACGAAAAGACTGGAAATGACTAATTTTGCATTTAATAACAAAAATAAAAACAATACACTTTAGTACTATTGGACAAATGAAAAGCAAAGTGATTAAAGAGGCAGGCTGAGAGAAAAACAGAACATTTTAAACTGTGTTTATTCTTTAAAAATCTAAAGTTCCCAAAGTTGGTGATGTTGAGAACAGACGCTGCCAAATTGTGCTAAAATGGCTGTTTTGGAGACCACATGTCATCTGTTTGTACTAAATACTCTCTAATGTCGTTCTGATTTATCAAAGTTGACCTTTGTGGATTGTTCACATATAGTACTACAATTTGATATAGCTACAGCCTCGTCATTCCAAAGATATATTCATATGTATCCTGAAGTAATTGCTGTTTTAGTTTAGCATGACATTTTTTCATTTGAGCCTTCTTCAGTTATTATTCACTAGCAACAGATATACTAATATATTCACATCTTAACAAATCCCACAAATATTCCCTTTGATGTGACTCCAGAAGTATTCAAACAATGGTCAACTTGTGGATGCAGATGTAGTCATTTCATTATGGGGATGAAATTTTCAAGCAGAGGCCTAAAAGATAGGAACAGGGCTGAAAGGGTTGATTTTATTCTATTTATTTATTTATTTGATAAGGACAGCGCATATTAATGAACATCTGTAGAAGCAAATGTAAACACGCTGGATTATAGCTAGCAAACAAATTTGCACCGTAGTCCCTAAGCAGGTGAAGAAAGAGGAAGATGAATACAATAAAACAATAAAAAGATCATACACTATAAAAGACAAAAAAATAAAATATAACATTAAGATTTAAAAAAGTAAATAAATAAAATAACCCATTAAAAGTGGTCACAAAACTGGTTTGTGTTTAGCCAGCATTGAAGTTGTTTTTTAAAAGATGAAAATCTGGAACAATCTCTTATTGAGAGTGGTAATGTTCCAGAATTTACCATCCTTCACAGAAAGTGTATTTTGACCAAAGGCAGTTCTTCTGTGGGGATTTTCACAGTCCCTCCCTAGAAGAAGGCCTGATCCTAAGTCCACTGTGAGATCTCAGTTTCACATAGTCAGACAAGGGAGGTTTAACACCTTATCTATAAGGTGTAAAACCTTATAAATAAAACATGCATATTTACAATTCTTAAAATTCGCAAAGTTCATCAGATAGTATTTAACTAAGATGTCACAGTGGTGAAATGAAAATGTTTTTTTATCAAGAAT
Organism: Atherinosoma microstoma; assembly: GCA_037177055.1. Classification (NCBI taxonomy): domain Eukaryota; kingdom Metazoa; phylum Chordata; class Actinopteri; order Atheriniformes; family Atherinidae; genus Atherinosoma; species Atherinosoma microstoma. Next base: position 2,781,864 of record JBBBVU010000004.1, read on the forward strand.
TTTAAAATAATTTTTTGTACAGTGATTCCATTATTAGGCCCGAGCACCGAAGGCGGTGCGAAGACCTATTGTATTGCAAATGTTTATTATACTTCTCGTTTTTCACTTTTTTCTCTTTTCCGTCACTTTGCGTGCATTTTTGGGGGACTGCCCATATCTGAAAACTCATGAAATTTTGCGTACCCCCCCCCCCCCAGACCACCGGCAACTCGGCTTGTGGTGGTGGTCCCGAGAAAAGGCGCGGCCAAATTTTCAAAAAGCGCCCCCTAGAGTCGTGCCCC
>JBBBVU010000004.1:2853870-2867097 GCA_037177055.1 Atherinosoma microstoma
AAATGGGCAAAATAAAAAGGTCACGTTCTTTAAAAAAAAAAAGAAGGAAGAGCATTAAAATTTAAAGTTTGGGATTGGAGGCAAAAAAATTTTGGCAGTTCCCCCCCCCCCCCCCCCCCATTTAATTAAGAGCAAAGGATTAATTCAAAAGACTGATACTATAGGCTCAGTTGGTACAAAATGTAGAATAGACACATAATGACAAACAAAGTCATGAACACAATTTCACATTAGAATGTGCCGCCTGAGCTACAAGACTCACTTAAAAAAGTGCCAATATCTAAGAGTCAATTCAGAGATTTCTGGAGGTCGCTCATTGACTATGCTCCAGTAGTCCACATAATACTCCGAAGTCCACCAACAAAGCCTCCAGATTTGATTAAATTCCGGTGGAAACATTTAAAGTGCTTTTTATAACTTTTTATTACGGTGTCTCTGAGTTAGCGTCCAGGATGGAAGTCTTTTTTCACCCAAAGACAAGTGGAAGTGTTCATAAGTCCCACTCCATCAACTCCAGAGCTCTTGTTTCTTACCTCGCTAATTGCCAACACTATTGAGGGGTTAACCAGGAAAACTAGTTCGTATGGCTTTAATAGTAGGCAAGATGGTGTATCTGTCAGGATACAGGAAAGGAGGCTGATGCATATCTCTTTGTTGAACTCTTAGTTTTGTTTATTTTGTAGCAGTTTGAACTCAGCAGTGCTGTAACAGTCTGAAATAACAGATAAATCACAGCAGTACATCTTATTTACATAAACAAAACCAATCCCCACAAATTTACTTGAATTTACAGTTCCATATAAAATCACCAAGTTTAATGTAAACAATCCACGTATTAAATCACATTGCTTTTTTGAGGCATAACTAGCAAACTTAATTCACACATTACAGTGTCAATCAGATAAAAATCCCTGCGGGCCAAACTAACACATGTAGCAACAGCACCGCCATGTGGTCAGAAAAGGCATAACTTTACAGCAGCCCACACATAAACGTTTTCTGCCGGTTTTCCCCTGACAGAGGACATTAAACTGTCTTTCTTGGATACCGTGGACCAATAAACAGATTTGAAGTGACTGCTAACTAAAAGGGATATTCACCAAAGAATAGACTCTGTCTTATTCTGGTGGACACTTAAGTGGAGAAAATTAGCATGGTATGCAAATATCAAACGAACCGGCTGTACTTACTTCTCGTCAATGACTTAACACTTGGAATATCAAACTGGCTGGCACAAACATCCGAAGGACACGCATCACAAAAGGTAAGGAGGGCTAACTTTACTGGAGACACATTTAACACGTACGCTTCCAATCCTTGTCAAAACCGGAACTGGTCAAATTTACATACGTCACGCCCTTTAAACAAACACAGCATTACGATCATTAACATTTAATTCTTAGCCTTTAATACAAACAGTCCTACAAATAAAAAAAAGAAATATTATCTTGGAGCAGATTGTCAAAATGTTATTTAGACTATAATTTTAGTTTAAATGTTCAATCAGAATTTGGAAATTTGTAATTGGAAAAAAAAGCATAACCAAAACAGAAAAGGCTAAATGAATATAAATGAAACTTCACTCAATTTTCAGACACAAAAAAAGCAATACAACTGCATCCATTACCGCATACCGCAATGCTTACGTGTTGAACCAAAGGTCAACTTGAAAGTGGATGTTAAAGACAGTAGCCTACACTGTAGTCGACGTGTTACTGATTACTAAATTTAAAGGCCTAGATTGTATTTTATCTGAAATAATTTAATATAATAGGCTATAGACAAATGTAACCCGTCTGTCCCCAAGTGTCCACGGGTCCAAGTGAAAACAAAATATACCAACATTCTTCAGACTGGTAAGCATTTATCATCTGCATCTTGGACAAAATTCCTCCAGTAGCCTATAATTTCCATAGATCTGCCATAGGCTCAACGCAAAAGGTTGTTGCGTTGAGCCTATGGCAGATCCTATTTCAGCCAATAAGAAGAGGGTAGAGTGGAAGACAGGTTTAGGGCGACCTCTACAACTCCTTGCCCCTTGTGATGGAGCTCACGGTGAGCATCACTGGGACCGCCGGATGATAGGGGGCATCTTCACAGCCAGGCCCGCCCTTTTTTCGCATATTTCAATGTTTCTAACCTTGATGCTAAACATACTTTGGCTATGTTTGTGTGTCAGATGACAGCAAAAGAACTCTATGAAAACAGTCCACCTCCAGCGCCACATCGGACCTGGACATGGAAATACATGGAGACATAAGCCAAAATGAACAGTCAGTTAATGATGACATTGCATAACAAAGTTTTTGTCTTTTCAGGCAATGAAGCAAGCAATAAGAAATTAAAAACTGATTTGCCTGTTCCTTTTCTTTTAATTAAAGTGGTTCTCGCAGATTTAAACAAACAAGTGGTGACTTTCCCTCAAATCATTATGCTGGAGATAATTTGGGCATAGCCTGAACAAAACGTGCACCGTACCAGGCTCTGTTCACAGCACATCTTTCTAAATTTACCCAGGTTAACCATTTTGGATCAGAAAAACCCCAAGATGAAAGTTTAATCTAGGTTAACATAGCTGATTAAACCAGTAAACCAGCTTTTTGGAATAGTCCTCCTGGTTTACAGCTCAGCCTCCCCTTGTCTTGTTTACATACATGTACAACCCCAATTCCAAAACCGATGGGACACTTTTTAAAATTAAAATAAAAAAAAAAGCAATATTTTGCAAATCTCATCGAGCTCATGATCTCATTATCTCATTATCCCAATAGAACATAAACAACATAGCTGAGACATTGACACTTGGAAATATGAGCTAATTTTGTATTCGACGGCAGAAACACATCTGTAAAAAGGGGCAACAAAAGGCTGGAAAAGTAATTTGTACAAATCAAAAATAACTAAAGGAGCACTTCAGAAAGGCAGTCTCTCAGATGTAAAGATTAAACGAAGTTCACCAATCTGAGACAAGGTGTCTAAACATTGTGCAACAATTTATAATAAATAATATAATTTGTAATCCACAACTGGTCTCCTCACTTCCCAGACATTTAGACGGTTGCTAAAAGAAGAAGGATGCTACACTATGGTAAACATTACCCTGTTCGAACTTCTTTAAGCTGTGTTGCTGCCATTAAATTCAAAATGAGCTAATATTTTCCATGAATTGATCAAATGTCTTAGTTTCAACATCTGATATGTTGTTAATGTAGGTTTTTGAGATTGTTGCATTCTGGTTGCATTTACATTTCATACAGCATCAAGGGCTGACCAATTTTGAAAAAAAGAATCTAAAGATTATTTCTTCTGACAAATATTGTGATTTAGTTTGCGGTCTAATCTTTAAATTCCAGCTTCAGGTAAATGTCCACGCAGAAACATATTTCTAACATGGGAAAGAGGATTATCACATGAGAGAACATATTAATATAAAATGCTCTTTATTTAATGCAAGGACGTAAAGTTGATTTATGAACAGCTTCGCTTACCATCTGCAAGATGCAACCTGTGGCCAAAAGTTTACATTTCCTCTAAAACAGGTTTATACTTTGTCCTTGTAGTAAAAACTAAACAGTCTGATGTTATTTATATTATTTACACCACAGTACCTCATTTCTCTCCACATGATTTCTGTATTAAACATGGCTGTATTATGCTGATAACTTCATGCCCATCAGAGACATAGCTAAACAAACTGAATCTACCGCCATTACAGCAATTTGAGTCATATTATGGCTTAAAATAGATCCCATATTCTTTGTAGGTATTATTTATATCAACACATGATCTGAGATCTAAACTTTAAGAATATTGAGAGTGACTCCACTCAGTAAAGTCTTTATTCACAACATCAGGATATTCCAGAAGTTAAACTATTTTCTGTCTTTGTTTTTTTTTTGTCCCAGCATTTCAGTCATTTGTGAAGAATTAGTCAGTGATGAAGTTTAAAAATTAAACGCAACTTGACAGCTGAGTGTAGCTGTCACATGATGGTTAAATGACTGTCACACAAGAAATATGACAGGACCTATGACTGAAGAAGTGGATTTGTAAAAATGTGCATGCAGCAGGTTTGAAACCTGGCTCAGGTGGAGTGTAACATGAAAAATAATCCCTCTCCTTTGTGATTTGCTAATTACAACATTTTGTATACAGATTTTTATTCAAAATCGTTAATTGTTCAGCCTCACAGCATCACTACTTTTGTGGAACTGAGGTTGTATATAATACAGGATTTGGAAATGTGGAAGTTTGTAAAGACGCTCTGATGAAGGCTCTGTGCCGAAATGCATAAGCATCCTTCTATCTGTGATGTGAGACAAATAAATGAGTACTTCATTGGGAAACAGAGATGTGTACCATTTTTTTTCATTTTTGCAATTTTTGTAAATTTCCCTTTAAACTGGCTTAAAACCTCACTGTGAATATTTCTTTAAATATAAGAATATATTGATCTCTGAGGGATGTGAGTTTTAAACAAATTAAACATGAAAAAAGTGTCAGGAAAAATTATCTACCTTTAAAAATTACAGCAGAATAAGGCAAAAATTATCTTCTGTTCATAAGTTTTAAATGGTATGTGTCAGCTCATATAGGTAACAAACATAGGTAGATAGATAGAGATATACTTTATTAATCCAGAGGGGAATTCAAGTGTGCAGCAGCTACATTAATAAAAAAAACGAAAAGGCATGTTAGAATAATAACCTCACAAAAACAAGTCACAAAACAGTATGTAATAGTGCAGTGGAAAATGTATCTAATGTGAACAGAATAAAGATTTAGCACAGAGATACCATCATCTCTACAGATTTGAACTGAAGGGAAAGTTATGTGCATCTTATAACCTGGGTGAGGCAGCAACGTGCAGAGTACCTGATTTGAAAAACAGTAGGTCAGTAAGTGCCCCTCCCTGCACCTCCACACCTCCCTGGGCCGCCACCTTACCGTCGTGGAAGGGTTTGTGTGTTCCGAAGTTCCTAGCAGTTATTTTGTCGGGGGCTTTATGCCCCTGGTAGAGTCACCCATGGCAAATAGGTGTCTAAGGGAGGGACCAGACCAACCCGCGGCTCAAAGACTCTGCGGCTGGTCTGAAAAAACATTAGGTTGATGAGAAAAAACATTGGTCCAAAGTTTCCCTTAGCGCCTGGTGGCATGTTGTTGGACTTCTGTGCTTGTGATTCTCCATAATGAACACCATATTCAGGCATAAAAGTGTCCATATGTACATTTGGCACCAGGATACTCCATGTCCCGAGTGGGCGGGGGGACATTGAGTCTTAGTGGGCTGTGTTCCACGCCTCCATTGTTGAGGTGGCCAGCTGGAGCTGTGGACATAAAGCTGTCGGTGCCTGTCGTTGTGGTAATCCTCGGACTCGTTGGTGGACACCAGCAGTGAGGGATGCCGTCAAGCTGAAGAAGGAGTCCTATCTGGCCTTTTTGGCCTGTTTGACTCTGTCTGGAGGCCGTCTTGGCGGTTCTGGTCCACCATCCAGCGGCTCAGGAGGGGGAAGCAGTGCTCCGTCAACACTGTGTATAGTGGAGATGGGGGACTGCTGACCTCGTCTCAGGACATTTTGGGTCCGTGGAAGGAATATTTCGAAGACCTCCTCAATCCCCCCAACATGCCTTTCGAAGGGCAAGCAGACCTGGGGAACCCGGGGGCGGGCTTTTCTATCTCTGGGGCCGAGGTCACTGAGGTGGTTAAAAAGCTCCTCGGTGGCAAAGCCCTGGGGGTGGACAAGATCCGCCCAGGCTATCTTGTCTCTGGATGCTGGGGGGCTGTCTTGGCTGACATGCCTTTACAGCATCGCATGGACATTGGGGACAGTACCTCTGGATTGGCAGACTGGGGTGGTGGTTCCTCTCTTTAGGAAGGGGGATCGGAGGGTGTGCTACAACTACAGGGTTATCACACTCCTCAACCTCCCTGGTAAGGTCTATTCAGGGGTACTGGAGAGGAGGGTCCATCGGATAGTCGAGTCTCGGATTGAGGAGGAGCAGTGTGGTTTTCGTTCTGGTCATGGAACAGTGAACCAGCTCTATACCCTCTTCCGGATTTTGGAGGGGGCATGGGAGTTCACCCAACCAACATGTGCTTTGTGGACTTGGAGGAAGCATTTGACTGTGTCCCCCAGGGACTCCTGTGGGGGATGCTCCGGGAGTACGGAGTGCCAGACCTGCTTGTAGGAGCTGTCCAGTCCCTGTACAACCAGTGTCAGAGATTGGTCCGCATTGCCGGCAGTAAGTCAGACTTGTTTCCAGTGAGGGTTGGACTCCGCCAAGGCAGACCTTTGTCGCAGATTCTGTTCATAATGTTTATGGACAAAATTTCGAGGCGCAACCGAGGTGTTGTGGGGATCCTGTTTGGTGGCCTCAGGATTGGGTGTCTACTTTTTGCAGATGATGTGGTTCTGTTGGCTTCATTAGGTCGTGATATGCAGCCCTCGCTGGAGCAATTAGCAGCCGAGAGTGAAGCGGTCGGGATGAGAATCAGCACCTCCAAATCCAAAACCTTGGTCCTCAGCCGGAAAAAGGTGGAGTGTCCTCTCTGGGTTTGGAATGAGGTCCTGCCCCAAGTGGAGGAGTTAAAGTATCTCGGGGTCTTGTTCACAAGTGAGGAAAGGATGGAGCGGGAGATCGATAGGCAGATCGGTGAGGCATCTGCAGTGATACGGACTCTGCATCGGTCCGTCGTGGAAGAAGATTTGCCGGTCGATCTACGTTCTTACCCTCACTTATGGTCACGAGCTCTGGGTAGTGACCGAAAGAACGAGATCCTGAATACAAGCAGCCGAAATAGGTTTCCTCCGCAGGGTGGCTGGGCTCTCTCTTAGGGATAGGGATAGTAGCTCGGTCATCCGGGAGGGGCTCAGAGTTGAGCAGCTGCTCCCCCACATCGAGAGGAGCCAGAGGAGGTGGCTTGGGCATCTGGTTAGGATGCATCCTGGATGGAGGTATTTCGGGCACGTCCTACCGGGAGGAAACCTTGGGGTACACCCAAGTCACGTTTGAGGGATTATATCTCTCGCCTAGCCTGGGAACGCCTCGGGATCCCACCAGATGAGCTGGCTGATGTGTCTGAGGAGAGGGAGGTCTGGGCTTCCCTGCTTAGGCTGCTGCCCCCACAACCCGACCTCGGATGAGAAGAAGATGGATGGATGGATGAATGGATAGGTCAGTAAGTGGGGTGATTAACTATGGTAGAGGGAGGGGGGGACTGCAGGAGAAACTAAAAATCCTGGTAGTTCTAGTGTTAACCAGTTTGAACCGATTCAAAAAGCATTGTTACATCCCTACGGCAGTACTTAATGCCAAGTGCTCCAAAGATATGGCTGTTTGACCAGATGGCCCGTGGTACATAACAATACTGTGTGCATCACAGCAAAAAAGAAACCATCACCGTCATGTCCAGGATCATCCCTTGTGTGTTGACCATGTGAACAAAACAACAAGTCACAAAAAAGAACACTTAATGAAATCCATAAGAAACCACAGTGTCTACATGACCAATTTAAACCATGAAACTACAAAAAAGGAGTTAAAGCTTAAGAAAAAGTCCACTTCAAAAAAAGATTTCACAAATAACTGTCATGATCTGGAACACACAACACGACATGTGGTGGTATACAGTATACAACCTTCTCTACCTCTTTCTGTCTAACAGGATCAGAAAAATCAGTCAAACATTCACCATTCAGAGTAAAGACTTCAGGAGGACCAGTTCTGGATGCTGCTGTTGGGTCTAAAGGCCACACTGAGACTGCTGCCGGTGTCTTCGAACACTACACATCTGGCTGAAGGACTGACCACAGCGTGAGCAGCTGTAGGGCTTCTCCTGTGTGTGGACCGTGCGGTGCCTCTTCAGATGGCTGGATGAGATGAAACTCTTCCCACAGAGCGTGCAGTGATAACGTCTCTCCCCAGTGTGGACAAGGAGGTGGACCCTCAAGTTGTTGGGTTGGGCAAAGCCCTTTCCACAGTGGGGGCAGGTGTAGGGTCTCTCCCCTGTGTGTGCCTGCTGGTGAAGCTCCAAGGCAGCAGAACTAGGGAAGACAAGCCTGCAGATAGCACACACCATGGGTTCTTTAGAGGAAGCTGCACTGTTCCTGTAAGGCCGTCTTTGGTTAGCTGTCGTGGCAGGAGCTGTGGGGGGAGGGGGTGGAGGAGGTGGCGCAGTTATGACAGCAGCAACGGCAGCCATGTCAAAGGAGTTAGCGAAAGCAGCCATTTCATGAGCACCACCTGTGAAGAGCATGGTAGGGGGCCCATCTATGCCATCTCCTTGTGAAGGAAAGGAGGCAGAAGGGTGCCCGGTCTCTGTATTCCCCAAACCCAACTGGGCAACTGCATATGCTGCACCAAGATGGCTGACCCGCTCCTGCATCCAGGCAAGATCCAGACCCAAGCTGTTCAGGCGGTCCGGACTGGGCTCATCCGATTCCACGGGGGCCGACAGATGAGAGGGATGAAGTTCATCATCTATAGCGTGGTCTGTTTGGATCTCTGGCTTCACAGCACCATCTGCCAATCTGCCTGTAAGGTCCCTGCATGCAGTTTCCGGAGCTTGAACTCCACAGCTGAGGACCTTCAGACTGCTGCTCGGAGGTTTGGTGGACTTACGTTTTGCTCTGGGTTTGCAGGTCAAGTCCATTGTGGCATCAGTTAAAGGTGGTGAAGCCTGTGAAGTAGTGGAGGTAAAGTTGGGGACATTTATGTCAAGAGGAACATCAGTGGTCGAGTTTTCCTCAATGGACTCCGAAGCTGAAAAGGAACAGACACAACAAAACAGAGTGAACTTTTATGCTGAAAGAAAACTTAGAAAATCATTTCTGTCCTGTTTGATCAGAGATGGTTTGAATCTCCAACAAGCATCTGTAATCTTTATGTGGAGAATTTGAGTAGTCGACTGAGGTAAGGCTGACCGATTAATCGCAATTTAAGACATTGCAATTAGCAAAGAGCATGATTAATTTACTACATGTTACACAGTACCTGATCCAGGTTCCAAATTTTCAATGTAGTGAGTCCCCGGGACCCACAGGTGGTGATTTAAGTGGGTCCCTGGAAAATTCAATGGGTCCCCAATTAAAAAAGTTTTTCCATTTCTTATATTCTTCTTTTTCTTAAATTATAGCATTAAACGTCATCAGTCCAGGACCTGAACCTGGTCTTCAGTTTGTCCAATTAAGGTGTTAAATTGTGGAGAAAGTGAGGAAGCTGAAACCTCTCACCGTGAAAACTTGTAATGGCTTTGCATCCCCCATGGGTGCATACCACCCCAGAACTATGTGAGAAGGAAGAGTCACGTGCACATTCTCCACCATTTAGCACAAATACCAAATTATGGGCTCAATCCCAAACGCCCCCTACACACTACACATTCACTACCAAGTGTCACTCCCAATGACTTCACACTTTGAGTTCCCCCTACACACTAACCCTCCGTTTGCGTGTTCTCGCGGAGGCTCCGCCATATTGAGGGCCATCCCAAACTGTGTAGTGTGGAGGACGAGTGGCCCGTTCAGCCCTCAAATAGCGAGTCTGCAATGATCCACAATTTGCAGCTGGTGCAACAGCAAAATGGAAGAAACAGCCTGCAAATGCAAGTTCCGTATGTGTCTTGCATGTTTGTCACACTGACAGAAAATCACCAAAAGTGTAGGAAGATCGAACAAAACTGGAAAAATCTTGCTCTATGCTGACGTTTGATTTGATTTAAAGGAAAAATTTAAAAAATAAAAAATAAAACAATTTTTGCTGTAAAAATAAATAAAAACATTCAGATTTGTCACCCGGGATGAAAGGAACATTCCCTTTAAAAAAATCTGTCTTCTCCATCAACAATGTCTTTTCAAGTTTTTCTCCTTTGAAACTGAGTGGTACGGAGCGGAACAAAGTTCCAAAGGTGCCAAACAATGAGCGCCGTGTTTGGTCTTTTATGTCGGCAAACGAAGAGCAGCCTGCAAGTATGGAAAATAGTAAAAGAGCTGGAGCAGAAATAGTTTAATCAAAACAGAAGAAGCCTCGGCATCTTTAAAAAAAATGAAATGACCAAAGGCGGAGTAAAATGAGAATTAATATTGGAGAATGTTTTGAAAGGTGGAGAAGTCCGAGAGACCAAATTCATTTCAAGACAGATGCAGAGTTGGCAAAGTTTCTCCTCAACAGGTAAGCATATGAGTTTTATTTAAATTGAACAGTTTTACCTCATTGACAGGCATTTTAATCTAATTTCATGCTTAGCACTTGAATTAATTAATTTGTGTGACTGCAATGCTGAATTTTATCAGCAAGACTGTAGGTGGAAAACAACCGTTGTATATTTTCCTTTCAACAATATAGCTTCTCTTTACATTCTATTTTGTGCCAACATAAATTAACGCTTTAAATTAGCACTTGCTTTGCTTTATTTTATTTCAACCAAAAAGTAGAAATTAAAATTTGCAGTGCCAGCCACTCTGACAAGAGCACACGCTGATCCTGTTTCAGTATAAAAACAGTGTGGTCAGTGGTGTGTGGCTTTGACCGTTTCACAGCAGCGAGAGACCGTTGAGGAAATGGCGACTGCTGCTGCACAACCGGTAGGCCTATATGCCGTTGTTGTCAGTGACCATTCGTTGTCCACTTTTGGTTCTCTGCGTCTCTCAAGGAATGTGCAAGCTATGACTTTCTGTTTATTCAACAATAACAAGCCATGGTTTCAGACAACTTAAACTGGCTTTAGCAGGTGCTGACAACTAGCTAAAGACTAGTATGTTATTATTATTTGTTTGGCTGTGTTTAGTCTCAACCTGCTTCAGATTTATTTATGGAATAGGTAGATGCTTTTTTCTTTTGAAGCTATGAAGGTCCAGTTACATCCACCCCAATGAAGAGGGAGGTGAAGAAGAAACATCACGTTGCGGCCCCTGCAATGTCCAACATTGGATGTCCATCAAGTGGAACACCTTTTCAGTTAGTGTTCATTTTCTGATTTTATAACCACATAGTGAGCTGTATGGGTGTGGAATGACAACAATTATACATATATACCTGACTGGTGAATATATTTAGGCCTATTTCAATAGTCCAATTTCATTTCTATACATTTTGTCTGTAGAGAAGATTTACCCCTGAAGAAGAAAGGATTGGAGCCATGGGGAGCAACATGGATGACCCTGAAGCTTTAGAGCAGAGGTATTTGTGGCTAAATAAAACAGCAAACAGCTGCAATCTGCAGACATTTAGTGATGCTGTGTATACTCTTACATTTAGCTCTCAGGATATGAGTGTCCATGATGACGAAAACCTCAGTCTGGATGAACTTGGGATCAATGACTTCAGGAACAGTGTGTAAGTTGCACTTTTTTCTTTAGTTGTAAACACTATTTGGGACATAAATGTCTGTCAACTGTAATTTTCCAAATATGATCTGAAATCTGACAGTATTGACTGGAGAACTGATGATGAAGATGACCAAGCAAGCATTTATAGTGATGACAGCCTAGATGAGGATCCTGACATTTCCATAAGGTATGTTAGAATTTACTTTAACTGAACCTGTGTCATTATTTACATGCATTTGCACTCTAACAAAATATTATTAAAGCCAAAAGCTGTGTGCATAATGTTACACAAACAATGTTACTGTTATGTTGTATTAAGACTCAAGAGCGAAGATCTTCAAATCTGGTCCTCAAGAACCAGTGTCCTACAGGTTTTTTGAAGTGTCCCTGCTGCAACACACATGACTCAGACTCAAACAAACTCTGCAAAAGTCTGCTTATTACCTATTGATTTGAGTCAGGTGTGTTGCAGCAGCGACACTATGAAAACCTGCAGAACACCGGCTTTCGAGGAGCAGGACTGAAGATCCCTGCTCAAGAGGCACAATTTTAATATTTTCCTGGAAGAAGCAGAGAGGCAGAGTGAAGTTTGAGGTATTACTTTGGTATTCATAGTGACTAATAAAACAATCCATGAAAAAATAATTTTTCAAATACATATTGCTTACAGGATGGGTGGTGCATTGAAGACGCCACAAAATTTGAACATCCTGCCAATAATTGGAGCAGATTAAACTTAACATGACGTTGCAGATGAGGAGCCTCAGTTTATCGACACATCTTCATCCACTGAACCACCCATCTTTCCCACTACACAAGAATATTTTACTGAGGAAAACCTTATAGCAGGGGTTCTCAAACTTATTTTTCAAAGGTCCATATCTACTCTCCATTGCAGGCCAGAGGTCTGGAAAAATTAGCCAAAACACATTTATTGATCAAATTTTTTTGAACGTATTTCCTTTCATGTATAAACAACATACATAACTCAGACAATAATAACAAAAATAGTACAAATAAACTAATAACTTGAATATTTAACAAATTAAATTCATCACATTCTGGGGAAAATTCAGAATGACAGATAAGAGAGGAAAAACAATCAACATAAACATGAGCACATGACCACTATTTTTTTTAAATTGACTTCTTAACTTCAAGTGACATACAAAGTCAAAAACAGTCAGAACAGTCCAAATGCATCAAGCCTAGTGGGAGACATAACACTGTTTGCCCGCTATCAATTGCAGCTGATGCGTCTGAGCACTGGTTTCATTTAGTTTGCTAGCGGAGGAGTTGTTACAAATGACCGCCCTACTCTGCTTCTGACTGGCTCTAACGTTACAAACACCTGTGTACTGATAGGCTACTGGGTTCTGTCATTTATAGCAGCCCTCTGCTCTTGCCCTCCTGTTTGTTTCACGTACAGAGGGCAGGTTGGCTGTCGCAGACGGTCGAGACATACCAAAAAATAGGCAAGACGGCAAAAGTTGGTGAACATAAAGAGTTGTTATCACTAGATCACCGTGAATAATATCCAAGAACACTATTTCACACTCCTGCCTTAAAGGAAGACGGGCATCGATCACATATGAGGACTGTGAAACAACTAGCAACATTCCTCAGTCTGCCTATTCAAAGATGTTCATACAGGTGCAATGTCACTGAAATGGAGTGCCAATGCCTTCCTCCATTTGAGGTCTCTGTTACGACCTCAGCTGAGTTTTTGTCTAGGGCAACAAGGAGGAGGCAACATTAACAAAACTGATACCAGTTGTGTACAATTTAAACATTTATTTTAATCCCACAAATCAAAACAATTGACAATGACAGGACCAAAGTCTGCCTCAAAATACAATAAGGGATAACAAAAGGTGAAGGGATAAAAAGGTCCCCTAAG
>JBBBVU010000004.1:2952634-2962717 GCA_037177055.1 Atherinosoma microstoma
AGTTGGGATGGGGTCTAAAATGCAAGTTGAAGGTCTAGATGAAGTTATTATTCTGGTTAACTCCGAGAGCTGTACAGGACACAAACGGTCCAAACATAAGTCAGGTTCCATAGATGTCTCCAAGGCTGGAGACATTGAAGCACTAAGGAAGCATGAATGGTTAGGGTTACTGACAAGTCTCCTCTTCATCTGAATAGGAGCCATCATCCATGAGAACTGAAAGGATAATAGAAAAAATATCCTCAAAAATGTGTTTTTAAAATAAATTTTTCAGACAACTATGAGCTTAGTCTGAAACCAAAATGAGAGTATATCTTATTTCTATTTCTTAGTTTGTTCTCCATAACAGAAAGATAAATAGCCTCACACTGTTCTTCTTTCAACTTTTTTAAAAACTTTTTTAAACAAAATAATCTGGAAAAACAAGTATAATTCTCAGCTTATGCAGCATCAAAGAATTGATCTCCATATAGATGATCTTAATTACTTTAACTTTTAAACAGTTTATGTTTACTGTTATTTTTCTCACATTTGTTTTAAATGAACTCTAAGTTATCTAGTTTGAGAAATTACCTGAGTTACCTGCATGTTTAAGGAATATTATTGTAATAACCTGGGCTTTACATATCCAATCAGAACAGGTTACCCAAAAATCCACGTGGCAACCTTTTTAAAAAAATATATGGCCAGGCAGTGTAAGACAAAACAACCATTTTCTATGTCAGGAGGAGTGACTGAGTGACTTCTAGCATTGACTTTGGTAGGTAGGGACTGGATTCAATTCCAAGTTGTGTGGTTGTCAGTGTGAATTGCAAGCAGATGTCTGGGTCAACAAAAGGTCTGTCTCAACTCTGCTATTACTTTTTTTTTTTTTCAAAAGGAGCCATAAATAAAACTGAGGTAAGTTTAGCAATACCTACAATATATATTTGAACTCCTCTGGTTGATCCCTGATTCCTAATGTCCTGTCTGACATACTAGGGAAAAAATCAGAAATAGTTTTGGCAAATCCGAATCTAACATGAGACCAAAGTGAGAATCACGCTGTGATCTCCTGAGCTTAAGATGAACAAACTCTGAGTAGTGTGAACACAAGTATGAAAAAAACTGGAAAAGGAAAATACAAAACAAAACATCATGTTTGAAGACAAACGGTTGCTTCTTTTTCTTTTGGCTTGGTAGAAAACACATTCAGCTGACCCTACAGTGTTGAATTTGGTTAAATGTTGACACACAAACACTGATGTTTCCAACATGTAATATCATGACAGACTTGTAACCAGGAGCATCTTGTACCATATCAAATCAAATCAAATCAAACTTTATTTATAAAGCGAGCCAGAAGCAACACAAAGTGCTTTACATAAAAGAAAAAAGAAAAAAATGCATATAGAATAGAACAAGCCTTCATACTACACAAATATCACTCATTATATTCTCTTTCACACGCACACACACACACACACACACACACACACACACACACACACACACACACACACACACACACACACACACACACATGAAAAGTGACGGAAATGACTTGGGCCTCCCCTGTCACAGACGAGCTATGTAGTGAACACAATAGGATTTTAAAACTGTCAAACACAAGATAAACATGTATAAAATGCATTGAAGCTGAAAACATGTAGACACCTCAGGTCATGCATATTTTGTATTGGGTCATAATGGGTTTAGACAGAAGACTTGATCTGCTGAGGTTTACATAATTTCAGAGCAGATTTACTGACATGAATCTGGAGTTCAGCTGGTTTTGGCTTCTCCAGTTTGAAATGAGATCCCATTTGTTGTTGAGGATTTATTGCGTGACGGGGTCAGGTAAATAGGCCATTAAGCTAGCTACTAACCTCTCTCCTGTGTGTAAGTGTAATAAGCCACATAATAAAGCCACTGGTGGCCTCGCTATGGTGGCCTCAGTCATGTGTTTTTGCTTGTGTGGTCTGTGGAAGGAAACTTCAAACAAACACATAATCCTGGTACTTTCAAATATCTTTCTCTTTTTTCTCTTTTTTTATGATGCATTTAAAGTTCAGTTTTGTTGTAAGTATTTCCATTAACGTAGACCTTTGGAAAAATTCAGAGAGCCACATAAAACATGTTTGATCTGACTTGGTCTGGGCTCAAAAATCAAAATTATTCTGGATTTAATTGATTTACTGAGGACACACACACACACACACACACACACAAGCCTGGCATTCCCATTAGGTTTGGTTTGTTCTTGTTCTGGGATAAATAATTCCGATGAGAAAAATACCAGACATTGTGGATCACCAAACTGAGTGAAGGAGAGTAGGTTTTTATCAATGAGCCTAATGTTTTTTCCCCCTTTCTTTTATAACATTGTGTGAAAAGTTTAACTGGTCTGAATCTTTTCAAAAGTAGAAATCTTTTTTTTTTTTTTTTTTAGCATTTCTGTTTTCCTGCTCAAGTTAATGTGTTTTTCAGATTTCTTTTAGTCAAATAGACAATCAAACTTATTTTTCTTTTAAAACAACTTAATAACAGATCTCTAAAATCTTTATTGGGGAACAGGAAGGGCACAGACCTGGAAAAGGGAGGCATGTGTAAATGAGGTCTTAGGATATAATGAACAGATTATTACGACTAAACTGGTCATGTGATGTAAACAGTAAAACAAACAATATTTTTTTTGTTTACTAAGGATGATCCTTGATTGTTTTTTGTCTTTAATCACTGCACTGGCATCTACTTCATTGATAACCAGAAAAACTTTGATACAAATCACCAGTTTGATCAGTTTCGTCATCAATATTGGCTGTTGTCACATCTGTTGGTGTTATGACTTTTACATCGTCTTTATGAAATATAAACAGCCTGAACAAACAGATATTATCACCATGGAGACAGTTGGAGATGATGCTGTATTATGTTCTAGAACATGGTAGAGTTGGTAGAGAACATGTCGAAGTACATTACATGCTGCATTCACTTGTATATTTGGACATCTGAGGTTTAGCCAGAAAAACAAAAACATAATATTTACTATTTGTTAGAATTTAATTATTTGTATTGGGATGGCACCTTGGGGCCAGTTAGATTTTTTCCCAGGGTGACTTGTGCCCCCAAGCCCGTCCTTTGACCCCACCCTTGCTTATAAACAACATAATAAATTTGCTTTCAGTCAACTGTGACAGTTACATGTAAACTAAACTTGAATGAATGAACACAAGAAACTTGAAAAAGATTAAATTAAACTTCCCTCTGAGGTCCTGGATAACAGTGAACAAGTGTTTGTTTTATTTATCGAAAGATGTTGTGGCGCATGCTCAGCCTCCACCCACCAACAAATTAAATTTAATACACTCTGATACTGACGGGAACCCAGAAGCATTTCACCTTTAATCCCAAAATATTTAAACCCTGGTAAGCATTTCCCCTAACATCCCAGAGAGGACACAAGAAAGAAAGGTGAGTAAAACAGACCATCATAACTCTTAACTTTTCATATTGCAGCCCTACATTGATTAAACAAAGAACACATTTACTCTGTCTCACCAAACCATGAAAAATTCACTTCCTGCTGCTCATGGACTTCTTTTTCACAGACTGCTCATCAATCAAACCCAGAGAGGTTGACAGAAAGACAGAAACACATGCAAACTGTCAAAATGTTCGATACATATCTATATATGATTAAAATGTCTTGTCTGCAAATGATTACCTTAGAGTGAATCTATGCATAAAATGTGCCCAGGTAGAACTTTATAATTATTATAAGTGCTTTATAATAATTTTTTATCCATTTCATGATTCAAAATACTCCTTTTTTGTAGATTTCAACGTTCAATATTCCAGTCAAGTATATCTTTTGTTAAGTTCTTCTAGTTATTATGGGGTTAGTCAATTCTTTCTCAACTGTTCGATTTCTTGTTGTATTTTTAACATTTTAAGTTCCTTGTTTTTGGTTTCTTTTCTCTGATTGCTCTGCCAGGTTTCTACGGGTTATTTTGATTTTCTGTTTTTGGACTTTATGGATTAACTGCATATGGAGTAAATTCAGTTTCCTCCTCCTTTAGCAAATTTTATACATTTTCTCTGTTTTACATTTACATTTGGGCACTCCCAATGACTGTAAAATATATGGACAGACCTTCAGCCACTTGACCTGTAGGTTTCTGAAGAGCTGAATTGAGGCTCGTTGGGCGGCTCCCACCGTCGCCATCTTGGCAGCGTAAATAGCAAGCGGCAACCTCCTGCGGAGAAATGCGAAGCCTATGCGGAAGTGCCAAAAATTGCAGTTCACTAGGTGCTGGCTCCAAAACAAAGTAAATCCCCATAGACTCCCCTGTTAAAAATCCCAACTTCACAGCAGAAATAAACATGTTTACAGCCTGGTACAACATTTTTTTTTAGGTTTATTAGGTCATGTTTACCTCTGTGACAACTGTGGGAGGAGTTATTAGATGTTATTCAATCTTGAAATTCTCCATAATTAGGGGTGTGTCCTTTTTGATTGACAGGTGCCAGTCACAACTGCACAACTAACTTAGCTTTAGCCTGCCTACTTCGTGCATTCTAAATCCCCCACACCTTTAAACCACCAGCAACAGGAGCCTAAAACGTTGAATCAAGGCAGGATGGATACATGTTTTCATGACATTTACACCAAATTCTGAGTTACCAGAAATACCAGCTGAATGTGGAGCTGAAATGGAGACTCATCAGACCAGGCAACATTTCTCCATCTTCTATTGTCCAGATCTGGTGACTCTGTGTGAATTGTAGCCTCAGTTTC
The DNA here is from genome assembly GCA_037177055.1 of Atherinosoma microstoma. NCBI lineage: Eukaryota > Metazoa > Chordata > Actinopteri > Atheriniformes > Atherinidae > Atherinosoma > Atherinosoma microstoma. The sequence continues at coordinate 2,957,415 of JBBBVU010000004.1, forward strand.
CTGTTCTTAGCTGACAAGAGTGGCACCCGGTGTGGTCTTCTGCTGTTGTAGCCCATCTGCTTCAAGGCTGGACGTGTTGTGTGTTCAGAGATGCTATTCTGCATACCTTGGTTGGAACCAGTGCTTACTGTATAAACCTCTTGTTCTTCATACATGATTTCTTTCAGTTATGTCTATCCATCCCAGCAGCTACCAGGTCAGAGACAGGGTACACCTGGACAGGTCTCCAGTCCTTTTCATTCATTCATTATCTATTCCGCTTAGTCGAATTCAGGATCGCAGTGGGGCTGGAGCCTATCCCAGCAATTAACAGGTGAGAGGCAAGATAGACCCTGGACAGGTTGCCAGTCTATCACAGAGCCAACACAGAGACAACTCATTCCTAGGGAGAATTTAGAGTGACCAAATAACCTATCATGCATGTCTTTGTATGATGAGAGGAAGCCAGAGTACCTGGAGAGAACCCACGCATAGAACATGCAAACTCCACAGAGAGGCCCAGCCAAGGCTCTAACCAGCAACCTTCTTGCTGTGAGAATGCAGTGCTTACCACCACACCACCATGCATTTATTTCATAATTAAAGTACAGTCAAATAAGTTTCATTTCTAGACAGTCCCAATCTTTGATATCCTTATCAATGACCAGTAACACCAGAACTTGGATAATCTTGTTCCATTTGTTCACAGTGTAATCCCATAATCTCTCTTCTGTGTCTGGATGGCATGTTCATGTTTAGAGCTCTGTCTTTGAGTCCTCTCTCTGTATGTCCTACATAGAAACACATTCTCAGACAATCCCATCAAATGAAGACACAACTACACTGGTTTACTTAACCAAATTAACCAAAAACATGATCTGACTCAGCAGTTAATCAGATTTCAGTGAAGCATCAGCTTGTCAGTCAGAAGATCTAAAGCAGTGATTTCCAACCTTTTTGGAACCAGTGCCCCCTTGACAATTATTTTGGTCCCCTACCGCCCCCTACCATTAAAATGTAGACTAATGTTACGTTCACACTGCAGGTCTTAAACTTGATTACAATTTTTGCTGAGATCTGATTTTTTTGGGATGGTTTTCACATTAGAATTTAAATGTAACCTCCATCATACTTCCAGTGTGAACAATGTACGACTCTGAAGTGATCTCCATGCACAGCAGAAGGCGTGACGTCACAAGCAGCACGCTGTGTTTACAGACATGGAGCTGTAGCCTCTGTTCATATAGTGCAGCCGCTCAACCAGTTAAGCTACACGCCACCCCAGATCTGATTCTTTTGCTTTAAAAAGCTGTCTTTCCTTCTATAACATATTCTGTTTTACCTAGGTGTATAAATGTTATTCTATGGAAGAATACTCCATCTTGATGCTTCAGATCTCTGTTTTGCTAAATTCTCCCTGTACTTTCCTAAAACCATATCAAAGTGCATCCACTTTTGCATATTATAAATGTTGTTTATAATGTACATAAATCTGAGCTCTCTGCCTCTGCTATGTTTTTATGTTTTATGTTTTTTGTTCTATGTAAATCACCTTCAATTGTCCTGTACATGAAATGTGCTATACAAATAAACTTACCTTGCCTTGCCTTATGTTGTGACTTCACAGACTGAACCACTTTCTCTTCCTTTGTGAGTGGGTATGTGTGTGCATTCATGAAATAACATGTCTGGTCATGACAACAGGATTCAGATCTGAAGTCTTCCTGCAAAGGATTGCACTGTTTTCCCTTTAAGTTACGTTTGCTTGTTGCTGTAGATAGAAAAAATCTAGGAAATGTTGGATTCTGTACCTGATATGGAGTGGTCACTACATAAGTGGAATTCTTTGCCTGCAGGGTCCCACCGCTCTGTTTTCTTCTTATTGCTTGCGCATTTGATGGCAGTTATCCATCGCTCTCTACATTCTGGATCTTTGGGAATTTTATAAAATGCTCTTCTCTTTACTCGTCCTCCTCTATTCTGGCATCCCAGGGCACAACATCAATCCACCATATTTACCATTTAGTTTACCAGTTAAGCTGCAAGCGGCATGATTCCTGGCACTGGCAGTTATTTGAACAGCGCGCCGTCTTGTCAACATGGCAGTGTTTTGATTTTGACGTTGCATGCCGGAATTGTGTGACGTCAACTCCTGGAGCTCTATTATGGGTGAGTTTGTTAAGTGATCGTTCAAATGCAGCCACGTCCCCTCCATGTATCAGAAGCAAACTGACAGGACCCCAAGGACCAGACAACCAGCTGCCATCACAGCTCACAGAACAGAGACAACTTGCCGCAGGGACAGCCATGCACCCACCAAGGAGGCAGAGGAAGGCCGTAGCCAGAACCCCCACTGCCATGGAGCCCGTGCCCCAGGGGCAGTGGCCCACTAGCCCTTCCAGGCACTGGCCCCTTGAGCACGAGTCAGGGGCAGGACCCAGGGCCCTGTGAGCCCAAGAGCTATCCACCCCTTAGAAGGTACATATAAACTGGTCTCCATGTGGAGCCTGGTCCCAGCACTCATTCACAGCATAAATTCTGGTTGAATGTCACACATTCCTTAAGGTTCATATTTTTTTTTGTGTATTGTGCAAAATAATCAAAGAGGGGGAGATGGAGAGATTTTACCAAGTGGCAAACTCCGGCGGTTAAAAATTAAACTTATGCAGATGTGCTAAAAATTGCAGTTCACCCCTCATCCACTAGGGGCTAGCTTCCAAAAAGAGTTAATCCCCATAGACTCCCATGTTAAAAAGCTCAACCTCACAGCAGAAATAAACATGTTTACAGTTTAATAGGAAGGTGGATTCTTTAAAATAATTAATCTGTTTAGATGTTAATCTTGAAATTCTTCATAATTAGGGCCGTGTCCTTTTAATTGACAGGGGTCAGGGCTGGTGGCAAGGAGGCAAAGGATCGCACCATTGTTGTTTTTAGCCAGCAAGCAGTGCGCCTTAGCTTTAGCAAGCCTACCTCAGTTAGCTGGTCAGCTCCCGTTAGTTTGATTAGCTCTCAGCTACAGTCAATCACCCATCCCCACTCTCACAGCCCCCCTCTCAGCGCCACCTCATTGCCCATTTTTGTATTTTCCGGGAGTGACGAGACGTGTGATACTGCCAAGATGGCAACGAAGAGAACTGCCCACCAAGCTTCAATTCAACTCTTCAGAAACCTAAGGTGTTGTCCCTGATTCGCCATCCATTAATAATACAGTCACAGTTTACAGAGTCAAATTTTAGCCCAACACTCAAGTTTATTTATGAAGCACATTCAAACTGTTGATCGGAACTGGCTCATCAGTTTGCACGGGCTGTATTGAGCAGTCCTGGTATGGGTCTAACTTCTCTCTCAATTTCCTTTCCACCCTCCTCCACTAGATTTGGCTGTTAAAAGCTGAACAGCACAAGCATTATAACAAGGAAACGATGCCAATGGGTTGAGGTAACAGAAGAGCAATACTTACAGGAGCACACTCCAGTCCCAGCATTCAACAGGGCCTAACGTGAATATTCCCAAGTTTAATACATAGTGATTTTATAAGTAAAAGAGTAGCAATATACGTAGTTAAGGAAAGGTTGTTTTTTTTTACATCATCTTTAAGTCTTCAACATTTTATGGAGGAAATATTACCCCAATTATCACATCATGTCTGACCAATTCACAAAATAAATAGATAAATGAATGAAAAAATAAAAAGGCTTGTGGTGGTCATATTTAAATTTCAATAAAAATTCACACTAAACACTAAAATTGTTTTGACATTTCAAAATCCTTCAGACTTTGTGTGTGTGGTATTTAGGTGAAATGAAATATTTTGCAGGTTCCAAAAAAAAAACATTAAGAAAGAAGAAAACAAAAAGATGAAGAGTGTAATAGAGGTACAGTATTTCCATTCCTGGGTAATTTTTACAAACTGTTTTCTGAATATTCAAACTACCTGTGTGGTTTACAAGATCCTGGATCTGGATAGCTCACATTTTCATCAATACATTTTTATTTTTACAGAAATCATAACCAATTTGATGCTGTGTGCTCTGGGTTACTCATTGCCTGCATCTGATTAAAACAATCTAATTAGAATATAATCAAATTAAATCAAACTAAACAGAGCCCTGCTGAGCTAAGTAGCCAGTTACACCATCTGGACTAATGACATGACATGAAGTTAATTGTATACTTGTACAGTTTTTCAGAATATTGAAATTGTTACAGATGAATATTATACCAAACAGTTTGGATTTTTTTACAGTAAGATGATCATGATAGCAATAGACCTATGTATATTTGTCACATTTGAAGAGTTCCTCCATTATACAATAACACCTGATTCAGGTGACAATAATACATAATAATCTATATGAAAAGTAGTGAAAATCTCAGTAAATATCTATATGGAAGAAGTTACAAGAAATTATCTATCTGAAATCACATTTCTGAAAAGAATCTATCTGAAATCCTCTATAAACGTCTATCTGAAAAACCTATCTGCTATGATATTAGCCACATTTGAAGAGATCTGTTGTGAATGCAGAGGCAACCACTCTGTTCTCTCACTCTGCCCCTTAGTCAAACAGAATACTGCACGGCACGCTAACCTGCTGGTCTGTGACCAGTATGACTGGATTGGGCTGCCTTCCTCCATCCGTGGTCTCTCCTGAAATCTGCTTATGACAAATGTCATTTCCTTAAATTCAATATGTAAAACTAATTCAAGATCTACATGTATATAAAACCATATATCCAAACTCTTAAATCATCTATCTGAAAACATCTACTGTATATAAAAAATGAGCTATCTTAAATTGTTTATCTGAAAAATTATCTATCACTAAGCATATATCTGTAAACATCGATTTGAAAATATCTATCTGAACACATTTTTCAGAAATTCTCTATATGAACTCATCTTTATTGGAAATCACTTTTCTGAAAACATCTATCTGAAATAATCTCTTTGAAAACATATCTGAAATCATCTATCTAAAAAAATATATATGACAAATCTCTAAAGATATCTCAATGAATAAACCTATAAGAAATTATCTATCTGAAATCACATTTCTAAAAAGAATATATCTGAAATAATTAATCTGTAAACATCTTTGCCATTAATTGAAATGATCTATCTGAAAAAATCTCTCTATCTGTATTTCATTTTCCTTTAAATGAACATGTTTTCTGTGTGACCTTCAACTTGTGATTTAAAGAAACTCCTCTTGGCTATAAGGTTTGCCATTTTGCTGCTAAAAAGCTTTGTGTGTGTGTGTGTGTGTGTGTGTGTGTGTGTGTGTGTGTGTGTGTGTGTGTGTGTGTGTGTGTGTGTG
>JBBBVU010000004.1:2962817-2975032 GCA_037177055.1 Atherinosoma microstoma
AGTTAGTTAGTTAGTTAGTTAGTTAGTTAGTTAGTTAGTTAGTTAGTTAGTTAGTTAGTTAGTTAGTTAGTTAGTTTAGGTAATCAATCCATTATTGAAAGCAAATTTCCTTTATTGGTTGCCTCCTTCTGTCTTCCTGCTCAGCTCGTAGAAAGATGGAATTGATCTTCCCGTGTGTTTAGTTCTGTTTCGATAGCTCTGATCCAAGTGACAGGAAGAGAAACAGAATTTTTTATCACTGCTTCTTAATGGTTTATGTATTCATGTATTTACTGGGTCATACCTTAAAGCATGAGTTGTCTTACGTCTGGGCTGAAGGTGAAGAACATGTGGTGGTGATAATTCCATGATACAGGATGCTGGCTCACTGTGCTGTTGAATAGATTTTTAGATTGACTTTCAGTTGCTGTTTGGTTTTGTTTCCTGTCCCTGTGTAGTCAAAAAAAAAAGTCACGGATCGGGTTCAAACACTCCTTCATCTTATTCATTACATTTTAAAAAGCTCCATTTTAAATGGTTTAAATCACTAGTTGCTGCAAGAGTAAATTACAATAATTATTTCAGCAATCTCCTTCAAACTCATCAGTCCAGTTTTTACCTACACACTTCCATTTAAGTTTGATTCGCCCTCCCTCAAACCTCTCCCATTATCTGAGTATACATATATGTCATGGAATCTTATTAGTACAATTCAGTTCAGCTATATTTGTATAGCGCCTTCACAACAATGTCATCTCAGGGCACTTCACAGACAATCAGTTTGAGCCAATCTGTAGTCATCAGTCAGTATTCATACAAGCCAATAAATAACAAATAGCCTAGCTAAGGAAACAAACAGATTGCATCAAATCTTGACTTCGATCCAATCCCCATCCTGAGCATGCTAGAGGCGACGGTGGAAAGGAAAACTCCCTTTTAACAGGAAGGAACCTCCAGCAAAACCCAGCTCAGGGAGGGCGGCCATCTGCCTCGACCGGTTGGACTGGTCTTCTTCCAGTTGTACCATCATGTCAGGGATCTACACAACTGATAAACAACATGTGTATTAGCAATTTTTCTCCATGTAGTGATTCAAACTGATGTACAGCTGTACGTTTTACTGTTTGTGTTTGCCTTAAAGATCATCTCCTGGGGTTATTCTTTGCTGCTGCTTTTGCTGCATACTGGTCCATCTGAGTCATGTTGAGCATATAGATGCAGGAGCAATTAAGTCTTTATGTGGAGGTGTGTTAGTCCGGCTTTGAGAGCTTCCCTTCTGCCTAATCTACATCAGGTACATTCTACAAAGCAAATGTTTTGGGAACAGGAAACAAAAGAGACAAGTTTTAAAAAGGTGCCATTAAAGTATAGACCACATAGTTCAGCATTTATTGGAGCTAAGGATTAAACACCAACCCCACGCTGAGAGGACAAACTGCTCTCAACCAGCTGAAAATATCATCTTTAGGTTAGAGTGAAGCAGAGATTTGAATGATGTTTGAGGCTGATTTAGTTGTCATTGTGTCTGGAAAGTCACATTTAAGTTACAAACATTCATCCCAGGTCACATCCACTCCCATCAGAGCAGTCTAGTGCATATTAAAATACTACCAATCTGAAATATTTGTAAACTTTGATAATGCAGAGTTACTCTGCTAAGCAGTGATAAAAACACAGTGTTATCAGTGTAACCTGTGAGTGTGTCAGCCATAAAGCATCTCTGCAGCACTTAGCAGCCCTCCCTCTGTCAGGTGAGGGGTCGTAGAGAGAGAGTAACATAGACGAGTAAGACTTCATTCCACAGCTGGTTAACAGATGGCTAGAGAAAAAAACAACTAAAATCACACACGCACATGACCATTCCTCATCCACGTCCAGGAACATGCCTGCTTCCCTCTGATTGGAGCAAACATTTCACCACATGTTCAGTTTATGTGAACAAGGAAAAAACTGCAAATAGCTTCATTGTAATGTTGTCTGAACGAACCAGAATAAAACCATCAGTCAGCCATGTAAACCAGTGATTCACAAGCTATTTTCCCTCATGCAACTACCAAAAAGTCATGGATCCTCCCCACCTCGCACTTAAAGCTTGGTTTATGTTTTCATCAGATGCTTCTCACCGTGAATGACGCATTCTGAATCCTGTCCTTTCATAAAACCAAAGTTAACATAACTATAAACACATCACTTTACTTTTTTAGGGACAAATCTTCTGTACTGTTGTGTTCTTTTCTCAAACAGGTTTCATTAATTAAATGTTGCATGAAAAATCCAGTTTATCAGAACAGACATGAACTCCTCAACTGTAGCTCCACTAGCTCACTGACCTCACTGAACCACAGCACATGGACCAGAACTGACTGGATGCTCAAAATGTGGCCCAATAAGTAGATGTTTTATTGCTGACTAAGGATATATGTTTTAATATATTGTGGTATGGCAGATTTTGATTCATTCACTTTGGAACCTAGTTTTCAAAGTTTTCATGCTGCAAAACTCTAGTTCCATGAGAACGATATGTCCCGAGGATTATTAACTGAATCAGATACAGCTCAACTTGTCTCTGTGTGGACATGGACTTAATTTTGATAATCACATACAGGCTCTGTACAGTCAAAGCCCCCTAGACCCCTTGTCCTCTATGGGGTCAGAGACCCCATGGGGACCACTGATAAAGGACAGCATTTCAACAGGAATGTGATTATCCTGAGAACTCAGAGGGAAGAGCCAGCATGGATAAAATAAGAAACATCTATTATCTGGACTAGACACATTTCTGTTTGTTGAAAATATGGCAGGAAATAAATATTTCCAGTGAGGATGATAATGATGACGTGTGTAATGAATTAGTTGACTTAGATGATGCTGTCATGTTTAATCTGGCAAACTCGTCAAGACAAAATTTTAAAACTGTTCAATACTTTTTTTCTATTTTTTACAATTGGTAATTTCCTCAAAATAATGTCACATCTTCATCATTCTCAGCTCCACTGGCTTTTCAAGGATCCGCCTGTATCACCATGATGTCTTTTTTTATTGTTGTGTTCATATCTAACTCCACAGTTTCCCACATGGCAGATTTATTTAACCATTTATTTATTTTAGACTTTGCTCATAACAAGCTATTTATCTCTTGATTGGCATTACATTTTTGGATATATTTACAGCTGGAAGAGAGAATGTCATTAAACTGACTCCCTCCCTGCTGTGTGTTTTAGTACTACACTTCAGTAACCTGTGCTGCACAAGTAGCTGCATTGTGTTTTGGTTGATGTTCACTCTTTAAATGCTCCAATCACAGTTAACCTCAAGTGGAGAGTAAGACATATTTAGTTTGCTCCATTCATCACTTTAGAACAATTTCTGAATTTGTAGCATGTTTCTGTTAAATCAATCCTGTTTGTATTCTTTCTCTTCTTAAATCTGTTTAATTGTTGTTGCTTACAAAGTTTAAACATGTGTAAAATGGAAAATACGTTTTTAAAAGAATCTCAGATCACCTCCTTACAATGTCCAAGGCCTTGTTTTCATTCAAAAAATACTTAGCACTCACCTCATTCAATTTCCTGCTTCCTTCCTGTCTGTGATGAAAACATGGCGAGCAGCTCGGTGTTGTCTTGAAGCTGCACTCGCAGCAGTAAATCTACTGGTGGGCCGACACGGGATCTGACAGTGCTTGTGTCCTTTTTTCCCTTCTGAACTAATGAATCATCTCTGAGAGCATCTTTGGAGCTGGATGGCAGCTGCTGCAGAGTGTTGGACAACATCTGACAAAAGCTGCTTCAGACAGTGTAGTCTTCAGTGAGCAGCAGGAAGCCTGCAAGACAAAAGCTCCCCAGAAAAGTCTGAAATAGAAAAACTCATGGTCTGGTCTCAGAGCTTTATGGCTTCCATCTTTTATATTTTAATAAATCAGACAAAAATGAGTTCATTGGTGTGTGTGGAGCATTATTGAATTTTTTTTCCAAATGTTTGTATTCAAAGACCACCTCTGCCTGCTTGAAAATCATGATTTTAACCTTGTTAACATCTTGTTCTATGGTCTTTATGTGAGTTTTTTTACATCACCATAAGGGGCAACTGGAAAATCCTGAAAATGTCATTCAACAGATTTGTTTCTAAACATGAAAAACATCCTGGAAGGAGGTTTAAATACTCGTAAACAAGGTTTCAATTCCTTCTTTATATTTAATCCCTCTACTTCTTTATTTAAACTACTTGTTTAAACTAATGAATCAGGTGCATTGTTCAGGTTTTTGTTAACAATGTTATGCAGTTAGAGTTGTAAAAAAACATAGCAAGTCATTAAAATACAACATTTTATCCCAGAAAGATATCATTTTCACTTTTACTTATTTTCAACAGATTTTCAACGTCTTATTCAATTAATTATATTTTCCAGAAAGCATTTTGTGTCTGTGCTGTGTTCAGCATCATTATAATATCTGTCTCTTTAGTTAGTGGAACACCTACCGATCATCTCATGATTTAAGATTATGGATGTCATGGGTAGTTGACCTGAATGAAAGTAATAAAGAGGCAGCAGTTTGTTTGAGGACAATGCATCCTGTTTCTCTTTAAACCCTGTTTATATTTAGTTTTATCATGACTTTAAATTCCAGTTTTATCTTTATTATGTGAAAAATATTTGGTTCTGTATTCTACAACTCTTTGGCCCTGATTTACTAAGATCCCAAATAGCGAACGTAAAATTGTGTGCGCCGCAAATAAATTGCGCCTGTTGCATTTTCATGATTTGTGGGTGATCAACTAAGATTGTTTGCATAGTTGATAATGTGTGCAAACAGCCCTATTTAAATAAGGATTTAGCGTGCGCAATTAATTCGCTATGTAGACGGAGAGCAAGAAAGGCGCAAACGGAAAATAAACGGAGATCGAAATATTAGTAGAAGAGACAAATAGAAATATAGCAAAGACCAGAAGGACTGCAATATGGGAGGGTATTTGCCTAAAAGTAAATGCAATCGTAAAAACAAGAACAACACCAGATTAGGTTAAGAAAAGATAGCAAGATATTAAATGAAGAAGAAGAAAAAAATGAGCACAAATTGAAACATTTTCTTTTAATGACATTGTTGCACACTTTACCAGAAAAGATCTACAAGCGTGCATGAGTGTGAAAAGGTTTTCTTTATTTCTGGAACAGAAACACACACGTCAGCCTGTGACTGTAAACTGCAGGATAATAGGTCTTGCTGAATGACACTTGTACGTTTCTTAGCAACTCACTCATATAAACAATATTCTGTTCACTCACGCAACCAATATCTTCGCAGCTAGCATTATACACATTACTCTCCGGTGAGCAACAAATCAGGAAAAGCGTACTTTTACGTCCCATTTCTACATATGACAAGCAACTTTACACCGAGATGTCCTGGATGCCATATTATTAGTACTTATGCACACTTAATATCTGTAATTTAGCTTTTACATTTTTCAACAGCTTACCTGGAACAGAAACACACACGTCAGCCTGTGGCTGTAAACTGCAGGATAATAGGTCTTGCTGAACGACACTTACACGTTTCTTAGCTTCAGGGACCCCTAAGCTGCCTAATATGCCTGTGTGATTCTGCTCATTTTCTTAGTGCCTTACTAGAAAATACGGTTACAATTGAGTGTGACAATAAAATATACAAATTATGAATTATAAAAAAATAGTCCCATAAACACATTTCCAGAATTCTTTAAGGAAAGATTAACTGTATTTTCAATCAGGGGGGTGGAGGGGGGCCAACCGTTCATAGTTCTACATCTGCCATTCACCCCAACATTCCTGTGGGTCCCCCACAACATCATAGTTTTGACAATGTTTGTCTAAACAACAATTGTGATTTTAACATTCAAACAAATCTGTTTTTATGTAAAGATTTTGTTCCAGAAGTTCAGTCATCGCCACCCACCGCTCATGAGAAAATACTCAGAATCAGACTGATGATTGCCTGCAATCCTGCAGCTTTTAGCTATTGCCTCTCATCCAAACTGCAGCGTTTGTGCGCATCCGAGCCAGTTTACGCCTGCCTTTCAGAAGCGCTAAATGTAGGCTCAAAAACAGCCTATCTGACCAATGATCGGACCTTGATAAATTCAGCGGCTGCAACGCTGTTCCTCTAGTCAGTGGTGTGCACAGATAGACACCAGGTGGTGCTTGAGCACTTGCACTTTGCTCTCTGGATCAAGTAAGTGCCCTTATCAAAGTTATTATCTATTTCAATAGTGTACACTGAACTCTAAGTGGATCATGTTGACATGATCACCAACATTCCTCCCCCTGCACACACTCCCGCGCCGTGCACACGAACAAGTGCAGCGGACACAGAGGAATGTTGAGCATCACTGTACACCCATACACACATCTCCTCCACTGCCACCACCCAGGTAAAACAAACGAATCAGGTGTATTGTTTGTCCCCTAAGTCTCAGTTAGCAATTTTTTGTGCCAGTTGTGAAGTAGCCTCTGTCTGTCATACGGCCTCAAACAGCTGAGCCTAAATTAGCCGACAGTCCACCTGCTTAACAAGCTAGCTAGACGCTAGCCATAATCAGTTAATGGATGTAACGTGAGACCACCACAACCAATGTCGGTAGAATTTGTCATTTGAACAGGATTTTAACACCCGCCATTTGCGAGTTCAAATTCAATACTGTGGGTATAAATAAAAACGTACAGCCATTCAGGCTGGTATTTCATTAGTGAAGCTTCTGTCAAGTTAAAAACAAGTCGACTCCCATCAGAGAAAGCTGAAGCTGCTGCTCAGCTGGCAGTGGGTGGGACTTGTTTGATGGTCACACCATGCGGCCAATCGCATGCTAGGAATAATAGATTATACCATTAACTAAAAGAATAAAGGGGTTAAGCGCTCCTAAGACAGTGTAGTGGTACAGTCAAGGGTTCACAGAAAAAGGCGTGGTAGCTGGATTAAATGCAAGCACATCAGCAAAAGTAAAGAAATGTACAAACACTGTGGAATAAGCAGCTTCTGGCTGCATTTAAATCAGACTGGAGACTGAAAAGCAAAATGGAGAATTTATAAAATGAAAATATTAAAAATCTTTATCTAAAGTGTCATAATGTTCAGACTTTTGTCTTTATAATTTGTTAACTGGTTTTATGTCCAGTTGTTCACTTAAATGTTTGATTAGAATGTTAAATAATAGTTCTACCTTTTTTGTAACTAAAATGCATACGAATAAGGTTTTTATGAAAACAGAAAATAGGCTAGAAAATGATTACCAACACAAAAAGCATTATAAAGCTAAATTAGGTTCAAACAGAAGCTCTGAATGAAATTAGATGAAGAACCATTATGGAGTTGGAGATTCGTTTCTTCTAGGGAAGCCAAACTTGAAAGAGTCAGACCTCCTATCACAATGAATGAGGCTAATTTCTATATTTTCCATGAACATTGTTCCATGAGGTATCATCCATGCATTGACTGTGTGCTTACTCTAGTGTACCTGGTGGTGTTCATGAGCTGGTGCCTGAACAAAGTACAGCTGAATGAGGAAAGAAATTTAAATGAAGGGAGACGTGTAGAAGGAAAATCAAAAGTCTAGCTATGATTAAAATTTGTCTGAGGAACACAGCAATGCAGTAGGGTGTTGAAGTTAGGCCATAGCAGTTATAATCTGGTGTTAGTCTTACTGCTGTAATATTTTTTTAATTGCACACTGTTAAAACAAGGCAGCTGGCGGTTCCACACGCTGCACAAGGTGCCCTTATTTTTCACTGAACACTTGCCCCCCAAATTGTCTGTGCATGCCATTGCCTCTAGTAATAGCATTGACTGTAAATATATGGACGAACTTTAAAACCACGTGACCCGTAGGTTTCTGAAGAGCTGAAAAGAAGCTCATTGGGAGGTTCCCACCGTCGCCATCTTGGCAATGTTACGAGTCTCATGACTCCCGGAAAACCCAAAAATGCGCTACGAGGAGGCGCTGAGAGGGTGGCTGTGAGCGTGGGGATGGGTGATTGACACTCTTCACACTCTGAGCTACGAGCTAACAAAGCTAACCCAGAGCTAATGGGAGCTAACCAGCTAACAGAGGTAGGGGTGCTAAAGCTAAGGCGCACTGTTAGCCGGCTAAAAACCGAGGTGGTGCTACTCTCTGCCTCGTTTTGCTGGATATCTGCCACCTGTCAATCAAAAGGACACGTCCCTAATTATGAAGAATTTTAAGATTAAATAACATCTAAACCGATGAGGTAGAATTTTTTTCACTCCCCTCACAGTTGTCATGAAGCTCACAGCCCCCCTCTCAGCGCCTCCTCGTAGCCCATTTTTGGGTTATCCGGGAGTCATGAGACTCGTAACATTGTCAAGATGGCGACGGTGGGAACCTCAAAATGAGCTTCTTTTCAGCCGGAGGTTGCCCCTTGAGTAGTAGGCTAGTAAATCTGCCATTGTCAAGATCAGAAAAGCTAACAGTGAAAGCTTTTCTTTAACACCAAAACAACCATCAATGGCATTTTGACCGCTGTTTTTAGACTTCAAATAAATCCCATAAGAAGTGGTCTATACACCTAAAATAATATTTACCTAATTATAATTAAATAATGTTTTACAAAATAAAGTATAAATCAATAATTGTAGCCTTATTTGCCACAGAAACACTAAATATACTCGATTTGTGCACCTTAAATAGGCCCAATTGTATTTTTTTCTTAAAAAATGGAGGGATAGGGGGTCTGGGATAAGCCTGAAGTGATAGATTACAACAGACAACAAGATGAAAGTAAGAGTTTGGCTGAATGAAGGCAAGAATATACATAGGCTTACTGTAATGACCATCTGCACTATTTTCTATGAGGCTAAAACAACTATTTAGAAGTCGCAGCAGCACATATCTCATCTCCTCCTACTGGAGCAGCAGCTTACAGCTTTGCCTCACATGCAGGTGTTGAAGTTTGTTTTTTTTCCCCCAGCTTTATTTTAACTTTTTTAAGTTTCCAGTTATTTAAGTGACTATTGATAATTTTGCCTTTTCTTTAATGGAGGGGTAAGAATAATTTCACAGACATATTTTCTATATTTTTTGTGCTCGTATTCTACCTTTGTTTCTCTTTTTTTTATTCACTATTTTCATTTGGAACTTGTTTTGCTGCTTTAAGCATCAGAAGTATATAACTTGATCTATTTACTGGGAAAAAAAACATTGTAATCAATTGTTGAGTAATCCATAGTTTTTGGGTGATTTTACTGCAGGAATTGTAGAATAAAACAATGTTCACTAAAAAATCCAAAAATATATCAAAGCACCTACAATACAATGCACACTTTGTATTTTATCTATTTTATTTTATTATGAAATAAAATAAATAAAATTGCTTTTTGTCCAGAAATGAGGGACAAAAAGGAGTGTGTATAGATTTACTATGAATAGCACCAGAATAACAATAATGGTGGACATTACAGTCCTTAGTTTACGATGGCTTGGAAGTGCAAAACAAATTTACATTCACCTAAACACTTTAACATTTTGGCCAAAACATTTTAACATTTCTACAGAAACCCTTTACAAATTTACTTAAAAACTCTTTAACATTTCGACCGAAACACCTTAACAAATCCAAATCAAATCCTGCTCCCGCCCCAGTTAACTGTTATATTTTGCTCAAATTGTAAAAGTGTTGTGATCAAAATGTTAAAGTGTTTTTGTAAAAATGTAAGTGTTTTGGTGGATGTAAATTTGTCTTGCACTTCCAAGCCACTGCACTATGGTGGATGACACAAACCATGGTGGACAACACAGTCTTTCGTGGATGACACTGTCCTTGGTGAATGACCCGTACTTGGTGGAAAACACAATCCCTAGTGGATTACCCTGTCTTTGGTGAAAAACATAATCCCTCGTGGGATTGCACATTGCGTGTGCAAAGCTGATTCATTTGCATCTACTCTATTTGCACGTTCTGGCAGAAACGACCAGCATGCATATTTATTCAAGGCAGATGTGCTAAATAGTATACAGGTGTTATTTTGCATGTGTAAGGGGCGCAGTCCTTAGTGAGGTCCTTTGATAAATCAGCTCCAACATATTTTTGCATGTGCTGTCAAGTTTGCGCACATATTAACAAGTCCAAACATTTGTTAGATCCGGCCCTTAGTTTCTTAACATATGTATGGACCGAAATCAGGATTTCTAGGCTGAACTCGCTATTTTAGCTGGAATGTGAAAGGGTTACATCACCCTTTTATATATAGCAGATAGCAGAATCTTTTCATATCTGAAAACTTTGGGGTCTGAAATAATATATTTGCAAGAGATCCATCTCTGTTCCAATGAACAATTGAAATTAAAACAATGCTGGATAAAGAAATGTATCATTTATTCATAGATCTATAGGTGCTAATAAGAAAATGTTTGCCATATATATCAACTAAAATAATATCTGATACTAAGGGAAGATATGTTATACTGTGGGGAAACTTTTGGTACTGAAATGGTCTTAGCCAATATCTACAGCCCAATCTGGGATGACTCACATTTCTTCTCCAATTTTTTTGTGAACATTCCTGTTACGGCCAACCATTTGATCTTTGGGGGAGATTTTAACCAGGTCTTAGAGCCAAATTGAGTTAGACTGTACTCTAAATTCCAGACTGCATTGTCTAAATCTTTTGTTTATGGACTCCTACAAATTATTAGATCTGTGGAGACATGTTGATAAATCCTCTAAGCAAACTTTAGTGAGATACCATATTGGAATTTCATATTGTGTAATGGCCAGGGCCTTATCTGGGCCAAGATGGAATTGTCCAGCAACTCAACAATCTGTCCTATCTCTTTACTCAGTTCTTCATTTCCTGGAATTTCATATCCTCAAGTTGTAAATCCAGTACTAAAACACTGAAAGTTTTGTGTCTGGAAACCCTTTGGCATTACCCATCTTTCTTCATTTCCCCTTTGTTAAATAATCACCTATTGCTGCAATCTTGAACTGATTCTGCATTTCAAGCTTGGCATGCTGGCGTGGCCTTTATAAAGGATCTTTACCTCAAAGGGATATTGATGTCCTTTGAAACTCTGCAAAGAAAGTACAATGGGCCTCATTCACGAACATCTTCTTGCAAATCTTCTTAAATTTTTTCTTAAGTTGTACTTAAGAACAAGAGATTCTGCTTCCTGCTTCTGTCCCCTGCTGACGCTTTCTTGCTTTGCTCTTCCCTCTGCTTGCATTCTTCTACAATATTAATGTTTTTCTCCTCAAGAAATTTATGAGCAGCGGCTCCTGGATACTTCTTAACCACTGGGGACTGTTTTTGTGGTAGATTCGGCTGAATTTTACTATTTTCTGAGAGTTTTACAATCTTGTCATTGTCACGTCAGTGTGGCCTATAAATAACAGAAGCCTCATCTACTGATACTAAGGACCAAAAGCTAACAGCAACAAGATGCCTCCCCTCTCTACAGACGACTATCAGAAAATTGAAAAAATCACCCTGCTGGAAACTAAGATTCAACGGCTGAGGTAAATGGATTATCTGGATATGACACAACTTTGCCACTGACAAAAAACAGCGGTCATGATTTTGCTAACACGCAGCTAATTAGCAAAAACATGATTGGGAACAAACAACAAGCTCCCACTGATAGTCCTCCCTGGAACGCTCTTGGTGCCAAGCCGAAGAGTAAATCTTCTCATTGGGAAAAGGGAGGACGACTAACAGCCAGAGTACAGTCGCCAGAGATAAGGGACGAAACCGGCTGGCCTGGATTACCTTCAAGGTAAAATGCATCTACCCCGCTCCCTCTCCTCAGCAAGACACAGTCATGGCCAGTTGTCAAAGGAAAATCCAACAACAAGCCCCCATCTCAACCAGACATTGAGCTACAGAACAGGTTTGCTCCACTGCTGCAGGATTCTGGATCTACACCTGATAGCCAGGATGAAATCGCCTTCGACACCAGACAGAAAAACAATTCAAAAAGAAAGAGGGGTAAGGGCCCCCAAAATCTGCTTGTCTGTGACCTTGGTGTGAAAGACATGAGGGATTTTCTTTGGGAAAGTACGAAGGTGCTGTACTTTCCAAAGGATATGGTTTCAGATGTGACCGTCAGGATCACACAGATTTTGGCAGCAAACCCAACTGTGGAGAATTTGATGCTACATATCGGCGCAAACGATATACCGTAAGTGATCCAATTACCGCACTGTGCGCTTAGAAAATTGTTTTTAGAGTGGAAAATAAAGGCCAATAATT
>JBBBVU010000004.1:2998060-3008415 GCA_037177055.1 Atherinosoma microstoma
GCCAAGAAGCATTGTTACAACAGAGAAATAATCTACCAAACACAAATTTCCGAACTTTTTGTTCGATGTTTATAAAGCACCTAGGTGTATCAATAGCTAAAATGACCTAATTTCAGTCAAGACAGACATATTTTATAGATTGTAGACCAAATGTCTGTAGTTTTCTCTTCCTGTATTCCTTCCCTTTAATATTGATGGTGATAGACTGAATCCTTAGAACATGTTTTTGCCTCCTTGTCTTAAAAGCTTTTTTCTTTTTTCTTTTTTTTTTTACAAAGGAGGTCTCAGAAAGTTCTTGAGAGTTTGTGGCCTCTGTGATGGAGTATAACTTTACCTTGTATCTTTTTCTGAAAATGTTTGATTGTCAGTCCAAAGTCAGGCATATTTGAATGAAAACTCAGGTTTTGTCTGACTGATTTTTTTTTTAATGTTATCAGGCTTTCCAAAGGAGATCCATCAGCTTTTCTGCCTATAATGAGTTTCACCCTCACCTCCTTCTCTCCACCTTTTGCGGAGCAGCTAATAGCAGCTGGACTGGAACTGAGTGGCAAAACTGACCTGCGATTCACTGACACTCTTTATAAGGTAATACCTGTTCTGATTTTGGGAACCTGAAGAAAAAGGCTTTGTTAGGCATATTTAAGGAAAGTTAACAGGGATTTGATAAGATTTAGGACTGTTTATAAAAAGAACACAACCCCATAGTGGTATAAAGAAATAATAAGAAGTGTATTTCATTACTTAATGGAAAATGGAAACCCATTAACTATAAGAATGCTACTTAGTCTACAAAAATAGTTTTGTATCAGAAAAAATTCATGGTCAGCTCTAGAATTGAATATTATTCACCGCCAGCAAAATAAATTATAACATCAGTGCCAAAAAAGTTGTGACGCTGTATAAAATGTAAATAAAAACAGAATACAATTATTTATAAATCTTTTCAACCAATGTTTTATTTCCATTAGAACATAAACAACTTATCAGATGTTAAAAGTGAGAGTTTTTACTGTTTCATAAAATAAAAAAAAAAGAGAGAGAGAAATCCTGATTTTGATGGTAGCAGCACGTCAAAAAGGCACGACAAAGACATTTTAATTTTCTTTTAATTTCATGTCTGGTAACTTCAGAGACCAGTCGACGAACCTTTGGTAGAGGAATGATGTCTCATTCCTCTCCAATATAGATTGGAAGTATTCTATCTGCTCAACAGTCCTGGCTCTTATCTGGTCTTTGTTGTATTTTATGTTTCATCATCTGGTAAATGTTTTGTGTTGGCTAACTGTCCAATAAGCCATGCTGTTTTCATTCATGTAATATGTCGGGTTTTTTTTATCATGCAAACTATTCCTTGAAGAAGACAACTTCTGGATGTATATGTTGCTCTAAAATGTGTACATATCTGATAGCACTGACAGAGCCTTTCTATGTATGTAGGTTGGAAGTTCCAAAGATACATATACACCCCCACAGAAATGAATACCCCCTCACAGACACTAATGCAACACCAAAATAAACATTGTGTGTCAGTAAAACTTCTCCGATGTGCCGTAGAAGATGGAGGTCTAGCGATAACAACGTGGGAATATGACATTTATTTTCTATTTCACTTTATATGAAAAATAATTGTGATCATCTCAAATAATCACAAGATCAGATTATGATGTTTTTAACTCTTTTTTTATTATCATATATTTAATTGTTGTTCCTGTAAATAACTTTTGTATGTGTTGTAAATCTTTAACATATTTATTGTGTCAGTAACCAGGTAAAAGGTGTGTTTCTTGTCCAGGTACTGCGAGATGTCTTTCACTATAAGCCCGTTCTGACCAAACAGCAGTTCCTCCTGACTGGTTTCTCTCAGAGGAAACTTTCTTTTCTTTGTGATCTCATTAACTTGGTCCTGCACAAACACAAACAGCTGAACAAGGTACGCAGTCTTCTGATCATTCATGCTAGAGGAGAAGAAGCTTCAACTTTAGACTCTATGTTAATGAGCCACGTAGCCATGAGGTGCTAACCTGTCTTTATGAAGATAGCTGCATCAGTGTGTATGTTTTCTAGCCTAGAGTCAGATACCCCACCTCAAACAGAGATGTCAGAGTGGATGTTCAGCCATCCCAGACGGATGCAGACATTGTAAGTCCATGTTAAAGTTCTGATATATTAGTAAATGATTAGAATGTCCACAAAGATATTCACCCTCAACACACCTGAAAACGAGCTGCCTCAGTCATCCTGTCAGAGATTTTTAAAGAATTTAATTAATAAGTCAGGTGTATTACTAGAAACAAGGATTCATATAGTAAATTTTTAGCTAAATTCCAAAGTGTTTTTGTGTGTTTTCAGGTGTCCAAGAAGAAGAACTGGTCCACTTTAATTACAAATCCATCCCTCACAGAAGCATCTTCTTACCACCATGTAACCTGTGCCTCTGATGGGAAATTCCACTTGTATGATTCTTGTGCACATGAGACCAAACAACTGCCAGAAGGAGAAGAGCCTGAAGAGGGAAACCTACGAAATCTCTCTTATGTAAATATTTAACGTAAAAGTCTGGGAAAGATATTAATCTAGTAATACAGTAAAAGCTAATATGATAATAATTATTAAATAATAATAACAACCACCACCATTATCATTATTCCAGTATTCCTTATGCTATGACCACCACCATTCGCAAATCTCTAGAAATGTTGTTTAACGTCACACTGAGACCTTTATAAGTTCTGAGGATCCATTTGATCCACTCAGATCTTTTCAACGTTTTGCTGACAATGAACACATGTCAGCATTTAAATAACGTTTTTTTTGTCTTTCAGTCAGCGGATGTGGAAGGAAGACTCTCAGCGTTGGAGGCTCAGATGCAGAGTCTTCAATCTGAGTTCAGTAGGATGAATGATCTGGAGAAACGTATAGAGGAACTGGAAAAATGCAGAAAAACAGATGAGGTTAATGAGATATTCTCTATTTTTTTATGGCAGAAAAATAGAACTAAAACAGAAACTAACAGTCTTCTCTAATCATCCACTGTCCCAGAATGATGGACAAGTTGTCATCATATCCAAAGAGAGCTGGGAAAACCTGATGAGCAGAGTCCTCCTACTAGAAACTAAACTTGAACTCAGCAGTGCACAGGTAGGACAGAAATGGAAAAACCTCTGACATAATGAATAATTTATTTTCTAATCCACGTCAGGGTCACAGGGGGGCTGGAGCCTATCACAGCAATCTGCAGGAGAGAAGCAGGGTATATCCTGGACAGGTCGCCAGTTCATCGCAAGGCCAACACAGAGAGACAAACAGCCATTCCTAGGGGGAATTTAAAGTGACCAATTAACCAATCATG
The DNA here is from genome assembly GCA_037177055.1 of Atherinosoma microstoma. NCBI lineage: Eukaryota > Metazoa > Chordata > Actinopteri > Atheriniformes > Atherinidae > Atherinosoma > Atherinosoma microstoma. The sequence goes on from JBBBVU010000004.1 coordinate 3,001,410, forward strand.
CATGTCTTTGGACTGTGGGAGGAAGGAGGAGTATCCGGATAAAACCCACTCATGCACGGGGAAAACATGCAAACGGCGCACAGAAAGGCCAGTGTTGGAACCCCTCCCCAGCCGAGGCTCAAACCAGCAACCTTCTTGCTGTGAGGCTGCGGTGCAAACCACCACATCACTGTGCAGCCATCGACATAAGGAATCCCGTTACAGAATTTATGCTCTCTTGTCCTGTAAGCTGTTAGGTGAGCCTAGGGTTTATTTTCCAGAGATGGATTTTACAGATGTCCCTTAAATGTATATCTTGAAGGCAATCAAGAATAGAAAGCATAAAACCAGCACAGAAAATGTTTCTGACCAGCAGGTCGGCTGATTCAGGGTGTTTTGTAGATTTTGCCCGGACAAATTGGTGTGAATAGATCAGTGTTTACTAAAAAGGAGAAAATTACTGCTGAGCAAAATGGCGTCTTTATGACATCTTTGTAGCCTCTTTATTGGATCTTCGTGGCGTCTTCATGTCATCTCCATGGCTATTTCAAGGAGTTTTCATGGCATCTTCGTAGTGTCTTCAAGGGCATCTTCATTGTGTTTGGGGCAGGTAGTCACAACTGCTAAAATACTTAGTGCTTTGTTTGAGTGTGTGGGTCAAAGCAAGCTTAATATTGATTAAATCAAAGCAAGAAGTTCATGGTTTTATTCACTCACTCCTAGAAGGATGTCTGTTGGTCCATCACAACCTTCAAACAACAGCTTTTTAAAATAGCTGCTTAGATTATATATAATTATTTTCAGTGGCAGAAAAATGTGTTTTTATTTCTGAAAGAGAAATTATGTAATTATTTACTCAGTAATTTTAGAGTGATGAAAATGAAGATGGCATCAGTTTTTCCACTTCTTCCTCCTTGTTGCTCATCTTTCTATAATGCTCTCAGCTGAGAATTCTGAGAAAAGTTTTTTGTTTTTTTTCTGAAAAAACATTTTGGAGAGGATTTTATTTCCTCTCTGAAAAAAGTCAGAATTCTGACTTATTTCTCCATCCTTACTCTCCATGGTTGTTCTCCATCCTTATTCTCCATGGTTGTTCTCCATCCTTATCCTCCATGGTTGTTCTCCATCCTTATCCTCCATGGTTGTTCTCCATCCTTATTCTCCATGGTTGTTCTCCTGTTGCTCAGTGTTTTAGTCCTCAAGCAGCTGTCGCTGTGATGGAGACAGGAAGTGAATGTGATGTGTTCCAGGTGGTTAATGCTGGAAACTAGCTCTGACTGATACTTATCAGATTTTTTTTTCATTGCTGCAGAATGTTTTCATGATTTTTTTCTCCCTTTTTTTATTTTTTATTTAAACTTCCTGTTTTAGTTCGATGTCCCACTCCTACCTCTGTCTTCCACCACCTACAGTCATTCCATTTCTGATCCGTCAAAGGTGAGACGGAGCAAATCGCTCCCTTCCTTGTAATTATAGCAAAACTAATCCATAAACTACTAAAACTAATCGATAAAGTTATTACGTTATTGATTGATAGGACTGGACTACGTTAAAGAAATTTTTTATTTTTTAATAGTAAAAATGTCAAATATTTTAGTCCAATGGTAGATTTAGCCACTTTCTCAAAAACAAACTTTTATTCTACATCAACAGATCTATGTTTACAGATTTACTCTGTGCAACAAATGAATGCTCCTCTGAATATAACCTGTTTTTGTGTTCATTACACAGTCAGACTGAGGTTTTCAGATGGCTAACATGGAGGGAGAAGGGTGGTTTAGAGTAACACTGGCAGCAGCCACCAGGGGTGAAAAAGTCATTTGGTCTCATGTTTTCAGAAGACAATGTTGGCCATCAGCATTAACAAACACATCTCTGGATAGAAAGTAGATGGACTGTTTTATTAATGTTCTAAATGGGCTATAAATCATTTCTGCTATTATAACACAGAAAACAGGGTATGGCTTCATCAGCACATAAATAACGAGATAATATAGCTGCACTCCTGTTGGAGCATTATATCTTCAGTCATGATTGCACAGTGTTAACATTCCCATCTTGTTTTCCTGTCATTTCTGTGTCTTTGTCCAGGAGGCCCTAGCAGGCCGGCTTGAGAAGATCACCAACATGTGAGATCCTTTTCAGTTTCCCTTCAACTATTACCTTTTCCCCTCTGCTGATATCAGAATAACTTGGCTTGTCTTTTTCTCTGGCATGAGTTGGTGTTAGACTTTCTTTGGACTTCCTAGTTGTTACAAACCCAAATTTAATTGAAACTGGGACGCTGTTTAAAATGTAATTTTGAATCTGATGTCTGGAACATGTTATAATAAAACCATGACAAAGACGGGGAAAGTTTAGGACTGCTCTCGAAACACCAGTTTGGATCATTATCTTGAAAAAGGTTTGGGTCATACTTGGATAAAAGGAGCATTCTGTTAAAAACTGGAATAAACTTGCACGCATAACCAGCACTGCTGCAAAAGTCATTGAACTGCCCACATCCAACCTCACTGAACTCAATAATAAGGCCACCACGCACATTGCATTCTCAATAGCATAGAACTCTACACATCCACTACACGAATACCTTACCCTGTTGCCTTCAGGCTGTAGATTGCGGTCCAGGAAGGCTCACTTTGGAAAAAGCCTGATGCCCTAAACAACAAGCCCTGCTGAGTTGTTATGCTGTGTTCTGTGTAGTATTGTTATGTTGTGTCATGTTGTGTTCTGTGCAACATTGCCTACTTGGTAATAGGACTCCAGGGGCTCGGTCTGTGGAAAAGAGTTTCCCCTTGGGGACAATAAAGTACAAGTTTAAGTCTGGAAGTCTAAGCTGTGTGCAGTGAGGGAGGGAGGGGGGTGGTGGTTCACCATTTTATTACCAAGGGGGCTCAGGAAGACTTCAGAAAACCAGGTCAAGTTATACAGCCATATCACCAAGAAAACAGATGATCATTGGACCAGAGATCATCTGAAATGGAACCACAGTGGAAATATCTGCCGTGATCTGACCAGTCCACATATCACATTGTCTTTGGAATTACTGGACATCATGTCCTCCAGGCTGAAGAGGAAAACGACAATCCAAATTGTTCTAAAGCGTCCGTGGTAGTCTCCTCTCTCAGCACATCTCCCTGAATAAAAGCTGCGATGTCTGTCTCTCTTTCTATCCTTTCCACTTAGGGCTGGGCAATTTAATTGATAAAATCAATTAATCAAATTATCGGTTTTGGCAATTTATTTTCATGAAAATCTGGAATTTTTTTCCACTTTTATATGCAGCACAATCTCCTTGGGCTTCCATCATTAGCAGCGGGCTCAGCCCTCCCTCCGCACCAGAACGGTGTCTGTCTGAAAGCACTTACAGATATACAGCGATATAGGCCATCACTCTTGCCTGGAATGTAGCTATGCATATAACCTCTCTGGTCGTCTGCTGGTTCAGAGACAACCAGCATCAGTGGAATTTATTCCACTGTGGATCCCGTATGATGAGGATTCAGATGGAAAGGGATCACGGATGCAGTGGTGTTGCATATCTCTATGCAAGATATGAAGCTGTTTATACAGTGGAAAAGTTATGACATTATTCATCTTTTGTTGTCCTTCATTCAGCAAAAGCTTTAAGTTTAATATTGTTTTTAAGAAGTTTAATATGTTTTTAAGAAAGAATAGGTTAAAAATCGATTAAAATCCAAAATCGGATTTTGGTTGAAAAAATCGGAGATATGATTTTTAGGCCATATCGCCCAGCCCTACCATCTAGACATCGCTCTTTAGTAACAGAGTAAGGGTACTAGACTGACCTGCCTGCAGTCCAGACCCGTCTCCCACTGGAAAATGTGTGGAGCTTTATGAAGCTCAAAAGACGGCAGCATAGATCAGTCTGTTGAGGAACGGAAGTTGGACATGAAGGAAGAGCATGATAGAATTCCTCGTACAAAATGTCAATAATCTATTAAAAGAAAGATGATGTAACAAAGATGTAAACATGATCCTATTCCAGATTTACTGCATTGTCACTGCCATATAAAAAATGAGTCAATATTTGCAAAAATACAATGAAGTTTATCAGTTTGAATGTTGGATTGTGTCTTTGTCGTGTCTTATAGTGTATATAGGTTTACAAGGATTTGCAAATCATTATTTACATTTTACACAATGTTCCTGCTTCATTGGAACTGCATGTAAAAAATTAAAAAGTTAAATGAGGAGTGAAAGTTGCCTGAAAACTTTTTTAAACTTGACGGTAGACGTGTTCTTGTTTAACATGATTGTTGTACAGTTCAACAACTTTTGTTTGTGTTTGTGTAGGTTGAAGAGTACTTCTGATCTCCTGAAGAAGACTGAGTCCTCCTGCACATCCAGCAAATGAATCCTGATAAATGATAATTTCTTTTATTAAATGTTAGGGAACATTAAGATGGCTGTCTTTCAGCTTGCTCTGTCACTTTGCTAACAAGCAAACCTTCACATGTAGACACGTGCAACTCCTGTCACCACAAAATGACAACAGAGTAGACGATATGCCCTTTTCCTGATCCAAAGTTGGGTTATTTTTAAAACTGATGGTGCCTGTGTGGATGTGTTATGTTATATTTCTGTTCTGTATTCAACTGTCAAGCAATAGTTAAAAAATTGTACAAATTCTTATTTAATGACTCGTTTGTGTCTCTTTGCTTCAAAGTATGTATGCTTCAAAATGCTGTAATCGCACAAATCTGAGGGATATTTGAGTAATTTAGTACCAAACCTTTAAAACCTGTATTTCCAGGCTAGTTTAACTCATCAGTTTCTGATTACAGAGATAATAGATTATTAGATGGCACTGCTCGGTTTAGTTGTATGTAAACCAGTTTTTAATGCTTAATGTTCAGAATTGAGCTGTGAATACTTCCTAAAGTTAAAGCAGAAGAACCATAAGCTGTTTTCACTCTTGGACACATGAGAGTTTGCGGTCCACATAATTTGGTCCAGTGTTTTCCTGCAGTTGCTGTTCACACAAGCGTACCACAGCAGGAGGCTGGACATGCACTCTCTTGGGGCCTCATTTATCAACCGTGCACAGCAGGGATCCTCAATCCTGGTCCTCCAGGGCAGGTTTTTGTACTGTCCCTGCTGCAACACATCTGACTCACACTCAGACAAGCTCTGCTCAAGTCTGCTAATTACCCCACTAATTTGAGTCAGGTGTGTTTCAGCAGGGACACTTCAAAAACCTGTAGGACATCGACCCTCGAGGAACAGGATTGAGGATCCCTGGTGCACAGGATCCTTACTAAAAGTGTACGTGCGCCAAAAAATATTCTGAAATATAAAACGGTGCCTACGCACAGATGAAAGCACTTTCCCCTTTATAAATCACAACCTTCCTGGATGTTTGCGGAGGTGAATTTGGCTCATGCCCCGCCCCCGACACACCCACAATCTACCATAAATGATCTATGCAAAGTTCTTCTGACTGTTTCTGCATATAAATAACCCGGCTGATCTCTGGCGTTTAAAGCTATATCGTGGCAACCGAGAAAACAAGAAAACGCAATTTCATGGCGACCAAAGTCGAGGTACTTGTTGGTGAGATGGGGGCTCGCAGAAACATTTTATTTGGCAGTCACATCACGAATTAACAAAGGCTGCAGAGTGGCAGCAAGTTGTTGCAACGTTGAATGTGAGGGAGAGGTCTGACCCAGAACTCCAAAAGAGGTCAGATCTGAAGGTGGAGGCGAAGAAGAGGATGCCATACCACCGCCAGAGTGTGTCTGCCACAGCTGGGGGTCTGACATCTTGAGCTCATTAAAAGAAATGATCAATAATAATAAGTATAATAATCTTGCTTGTTGCTGTCTAACAATCGCTTCATGTCACGGAGGGGGCTGTGCGTCAGGGTCGCCCATGCTGAGGGGGAGGGATGCCAGGTGAAAGTGGAATGACATTCCTTCGTGGGACGTTGTGTAAGACACCACACGCCATGATTATTCTGCACACCTTTTAGGTGTGGTGTAGCAGTCTACCCCTCAATGTATCCAAACACTTCCACTGGTTTTTAAGAAGGCCGATGGCTCGCTCCATAACTGTGCGCGCATGAGCTTGGACCACATCGAAGCGCACCTCCTTCGCGCACTGCGGGTTTGCAGATGGAGTGAGGAGCAGCTCCTCGGGGTGTTGCCATTGTCACCTGCAAGTTACACCAGAAAAAATATGAATCTGCTTTTAATTGTTCGCATGTTTACAATGTGGATTTACAAGGAGCAGCCATCACACAAAGCGCCTACCTGCAGTCTATTACCTACACTCATGGACGTATTTTTGGATGGATGGATGTCCCCTGCACTTTTTCAAAAGGCCGTTTTGGTCCCTTGCACTTTTTACTGTCCAAAAATAATGTTTCGCTGTGATAGCAGAAAACTGCTGTTCAAGCTGAAGCCTGTTCCCATTAGTTTAGACCGCCCACAAGCTTCTCCATTTGCTTTGCAGTTTCTTGTTTTTTCCTCTTAAATCATATCATCAAAATTGATGATTGTTGCACCCCAAATTGTCCTAGTGTTCATGTCATGCACCAATATATTTTTGTCAGGCGATGGATAGTAGAGATGCAGAAGGAGATACAGGAGGAAATGCTGGAGGAGGGAGAGTCGAAGAAGCTGAAAGAAAAGAAGATGGAGGAGGGAGGGTAGGAGAAGCTGGAGGAGAAGAGGCTGGAGGATGGAGAGTAGGAGAAGCTGGAGGAGGGAGGGTAGGAGAAGCTGGAGGCTCAGAGGTGAGGTTGAAAGAATAAACATGTTAGTCATGACATTAAGCATTGTTACAAATGTTAGTTATGATAATCTGTATCAGAGCTTTCAAAGTTCAGTCACCATGCATCTCTATGTTTTATCAGATGACAGAAGCAAACTGGCCAGCAGGTACAGTTCTATGTTGAGGCTGGTTTACAAAAAAGTCTGTGCAAATGTGTAAATGTATTATTTCATTGGTAAAAAATGGTAGCAACTAAGTAGTAAGTTCATGAGCTGGGTCAGGAACTCAC
>JBBBVU010000004.1:3020473-3036169 GCA_037177055.1 Atherinosoma microstoma
TATATATAAAAGCTGAAATTGACAAAAGTAATAAATAAACATTTAATGAACTTTATGTCATTGTTTTTTAATTGTGGTTCAATAAAAATATTTTTAAAAGCAAGCAAAAAATATAAACTAAACCTTAACCACCTTAAACTTTACCAGTAAAAAGCCTGGGAAAGGTATTCAACTGCAGCCTGAGAGATGCAGCCTCCATACAAGTAACCAACCAAGAGCTGGTTTGGACAAGTCTCCGTGACAAGTTAAAGGCCTGGATATACCAGCATGGCATTCTCCCTCGTATCCTCTGACCCCTTTTGGTCTACGAAGTCCCCATTTCAGTAGTGGAAGGCTTTCAGATGAGGGTCAGCAGATTTCTCCGTAGTTGGCTGGGTCTGCCGCGAAGCCTGAGCAGCATTGCTCTGTAATGGCAGAGCAACAAGCTGAGGCTCCCCATCAGCAGCCTGAGCGAGGAGTTCATAGCCACTCAGTCCAGGGAGCTGCTTCAATACCCAAAGGTCGCCCAGGCTGGGATTGAGGTCAGGACAGGGCGTAAGTGGAGAGCTGCTGAGGTTGTGGATGTCGCAGAATCAAAGCTGTGGCAAAGGTGCTGGTGGGTGCAGTGGCACAGGGTAGAGCTGGCTTGGGTAGCGGCGGAGCACCTCCTCTCTTTCCTCAGCTGCATGGGGCGTGGGGGGAAAGATTCTTGAGGAGGAGCGAACTGGAGTAGAAGAGAAGTGGGCCAGCCAGATGGTAAGTATGCTGCAGCAAGGAGCCTGGACAAGATGGGAGCAAGCTGTGGTGCGCAAGGTCACATGGACCAAGCTGTGGAAAACTGAACTCCATTGGATTAAATTCTCAATTCAGGCAGTATACGACATGCTGCCTAGTCCATCTAACCTCTTCCTTTGGGGGAGGTCGGAGACACCAGCTTGGCCATCTGCCAGAGGAGAGGAACCCTGGAGCACAGCCTCAGCTGTCAGCGGACACAGCTGCTGTCCGAAAGCCCTGGGCGAAGGGCGCTATCGCTGGCGACATGACCAGGTCCTGAAGGCCATAGCGGACACTGTCTGCAGTGGGATCAGCCACAGCAAGAGCCTTCGCCCAGTAAGGAACATCATCATTTTTGTCAGAGCTAAGGAGAAGTCTGCAGCGCCCACATGAAACACCTCCCCTGGCCTGTTTGCAACGGCACATGATTGGGAGATGAAAGTTGATCTGGGGAAGCAGCTGCTGTTCCCAGAAGCAGTTGCCAAGACAACATCAAGGCCAGACGTCCTCACTTCGGTAGCTTCTAAGCAAGTAATCCTCTCGGAGCTCACTGTGCCATGGGAGGATTGTATTAAGGAGTCCCATGAGAGAAAGAGGGCAAAGTACTCCGAACTAGTGGAGGAGTGCCGGAGCAATGGTTGGCGGGCAAGATGTCAATCCATCAAAGTAGGATGCCGGGGTTTTGTGGGCCAATCCCTCTGTAGGGCCTACAAGATGCTGGGCATCCCAGGAGCTAGCCAGCGAAGGGCCATCGAGTTGGTTCCGTCGAAGTGGATGTGGATCAGGAGGGGAGAAGCGTGGCAAGTATTGTCGCGCTACCTGGACACAAGCTGGGGCCTGATCAACCCCTGGCTGGGTTGCCTGGGGGAGGGGGTCTGATTGTTGAAAGACCCAAAACCTCCATTAAGGAGTTTAAGGTTAAGGATCCCAAGTTACATCACTGATGATGTGGCCAGGGGCACCGCAAGGTGTATCTTAGAACAGAATATATACATTACATCTCTTGTAAACTAATACTTTGTTGAACAATCCTTTGAGGCAATCACTGCAATAAAGTGTTTTCTGTGACTCTCAATGTGAAGTCTGCACCTGTTGACAGGTATTTTGGCCCACTGCTCATCAACAAAGTGCTCTCATTTGTGATTTTGCTCCGTATTGACATGATAGCATCACATAGTTGCTGCACATCCATTATGAGAATCTCCCGTTCCACCACATCCCAAAGGTGAAGTATTGGATTGAGATGTGGTGACTGTGGAGGCCATTGGAGTACAGTGACCTCATTGTCATAATCAAGAAAGCAGTTGGAGATGATTTGTGACAGTTTTGTGTGCATTATCCTGCTGGAAGTAGCCATCAGAAGATGCAACACTGTGGTCATAAAGAAATGGACATGGTCAGCAACAATACTCAAGAGGGCTGTGGTGATTTAACCATGCTGCGTTGGTACTAAAGGACCCAAAGTGGGACAAGAAAATATCCTGTTCTGTATTTGTGTTCTTAGCTGACAGGAGAGGCACCCGGTGTGGTCTTCTGCTGCTGTAGCCCATCTGCTTCAAGGTTGGATGAGTTGCGTGTTCAGAGATGCTATTCTGAATACCTTGGTTAGAACCAGTGCTTATTTAACTTCCTGTAGCCTTCCATCATCGCCAACCAGTCGTCCTGCTCTCCTCTGAGTCTGACCTCAACTACTGTACATATTTTGGTCCAGACAACTCACTAGATATTATCTATTTTTTAGACCATTCTATGTGAACCCAACAGATGGTTGTGTGTGAAAATCCCAGTCCATTAGTTATTTCTGAACAACTCATACCAACCCGTCTGGCTGCCCTACCTCCATCTTTAAAGCAATTTATTAAAAGAAAAACAAAAAGTAGGAAAAACCTTAAATTAATAATTAGTAGCTTGGTTGCTGGTTAATTTAGGGTAAAAAAAAACAACCAAAATTTAAATAAATGGAGTTTTTCTTAATTATGTTATTGAGCCCCTTAAGATTCCAGCTGCCAATTTTTAGTATTGTCAAGATATTACCAGGCTCTGCTGATATCTCAGCGCAAACTAATCATTAGAACATAAAAGAAACATCAGTGTTTAAATATTTACCTCTAGTTTGTCTTTAGTTCAGCTGTCCTTAATTATTTGACAAACTCTTGCCAAACTCCGCTGCCTCTTCAGGTGAGATGAGACAGTGCTTAATCTCCAGTGTAACGGGGAAGCGGAACATGAACTCCCCGATTCCTCAGGTCGGTCTTAACTTTTTTAAAGGACGCCCTCCGTTCCATAGTATTTTTTGAAAAATCGGAGAAGAACATGAGCTTAGATTTCTGCCAAATGATCTCGCCTTTTCCACTGGCGAGTATCTCTTCCTTCACCTCGAAGTGGAGAAAGTTGACTATCACTGGCCGAGGACGGCCTCCCTCTCTCTGCTCACGACTCGGTGGACCAGTCGGGACTCTGTGTGCATGCTGTATCTCTAATGCCAGGAATTGGCGGCCTAACATGGTTGGGACTTCAATATACCATGTCATTCCCTTCTTTTAGTTCTGGGATACCCAGAATTTTAACATTGCAGCGTCGTCCTCTATTATCCAAATCCTTGACGTGTTCTTAACTGTCGAGAGCCCACATGATCTCCATAAATTGCGTTTTTATTGTTTTCTGTGGAGTCCAGATACTCCACCTCCTTCAGATCCAGTACACAATAAAAACAAATACTAGTTTCAAGGATTTTTATTTTTTACTGTAGAAACACTGTACATAAATTACTTCTTCTGAGACTAATATCAATGTACGGATAAATGGAATCGTCAACCTTCAAACCAAAGTTAAACCAGGGAAAATCTTCAACTCGTCTTTAAGTGTCTGGGAAAAAAATTGATTGGTCGCATATGATGTTAACAGTGTAAAATTTCTGCGCTTTCCTTTAAAATGATTGAAGTTCCCTTCCAAACTTTGTAAACACATGAACACAGAAAATTCCTCTAAAAAGAGCACAGAGACCCACAATCAATGAAAAAACATCCACATCAACTTTTGATCCATTACTGTCACTGATGGCAATGCTCCTTTACGTGAGCAAAAACAAACCTGTTGCCATGACAACACGTTTCTATTGCAAGCAGTTTACTACGACCTGACTGACGAAAGCACAAGGTCTATGATCACAATCTGCAGGATTGGAAAAGGACACCAGCGTTTTCCAGGACTGAAGAAGCCACAGAGCCAGCCAGGTTACCATGGCAACCTTGTCTCCACACACCATGTTCTGCATGAGTTTATAAACCTTGTTACAGCACAGGGGATTGAGGCGGAGTGATTTTAGATCATCGTAAGAAAAGAAATGACAATGGAGAGTTTATTTTTAGTTCATATTATGATCCGTTCTGTGGTGGGAGTGTAATCAGTGTTAATAGTGGTATACATGTAGGTAATAGTATGTAAACATGTTTTTTTCATTTCCCCTTTTTCTCTGAAGCAAATGCACGTTTGTATATAAAAACAAAACAAAAACAAACAGAAAATCAGTCTTTTTCCCCCCAACCGATGTTAAGTTGTCGTCCTTTTTGTGTTTGTCTCTCTTAAAGAGTCCACAACAGGTCCATTTAATGGCTTGAGCCAAAAGTCAGAGGTCACACCTGGACCCAGACAAACATGTTACCTGCACAGACGGTTTACAGCATGCAGGCTCATCTGCTCCATCTAGAACCGGACTACTTCATCTAGTTCCACTGTTTGACAGATAGCACATGGACATGGCAGTCAGGGTTGCCCTGCTTACCAGAGAGAGGTGGAAGGGCATGCAGAGAAAGAAAGAAAAAGGGATTGATTAAAAGAAAGCTGTCCAAGGCTCAGGTCGGTTGTGTCGCAGTGATCGTCCATCACACTTAAACATCAACTGAAAACCAAAAATGTAAGATACCAGGAGCCTGTGATGGTTTTTCAGGTTAATGTTTGACATCTTTTTTGTGTTAAAACTGAACTGTTAGTCTTTGACAGTCCGGAGGGGGGGTGATTTGTTCACGCCGTGTTACCTCCTCCCTATCTCACTCTGCCGTAGGAACTGCATGTTGTTGGCGCTGTCGGCCAGTTCAGGGTACTGCTCTATGGACAAGACGTAGTAGCCGTCGTAGCCCAGAACCTTCCCGCTGCTCAGCAGCTGTCGTTTCTCTCCCTCCGTCCACAGCCGGACTCCTTCCTCCCCGTCTCTCACGCGTTGCTGCTCGCGGGCCCAGGCGTTAGCCAGGGCCCTCTGCCTCGCCTGCTCCAGGATCCGAGCTTTCTCCTCGTCCAGCGTTGTCCCATAGCGCACATGTAGAGCCAGAGCCCCGAACTGCAGCTCCACATCAGCGAAACGCCGCGTCCTCCCGTTCATCACAGTCGTAGACTGGGACACGGTCACATTCACGCCATTCTCCAGGGACTTCCTGCCTGAGGTCAGCCGCAGGGCGCTTAGGTCGTTCTCCGGCAAGCTGGTCTTGATGAAGTAATGGGTGTCCCGTCCCTCCACGGTGAAATGGAGGTCTTCCAGGTAGAAGGCGTTATTCAGAACTCCAGCCACTTTTATGCAGTCCTCGTTGGCGATATTTAAGGCGTTGGTCACCACACGGCCTTGGACCACAGCAAACATCACCCCCTTTCCGATCAGAGACCTGACAGTTGCGAACCACAGCCAGGGCTTGGAGTGGTCGGGATGCCGTCGGTTCAGCTGGATTTCAGGCATCCGCTCAAAGGACAGGAAAGCTGCAGACTGACGGGTCACCTCCTGCTGGACACCTGAGATGGACTGTGGAGACAAAGAAGTCAGGATTCATCTCTTTATTTTTCATATCCGAGTCTTATTTCCCTGTTTTCATGACCCAATTGCACGAATGAGTAAGGACAAGGATCAAAAGTTCATTTTTGCTGCTTTGATGGATCTAATGCTTGAATTTAGTTGCATTTTAGAAAGATTAGTTCACACTGCTTCAGATATTCAAAATATTCCAGATTCAGCTTAGTAGATTCAGGCAGTCATGGCCAGAGACACTGAAACAGGGAAAAAATCCTGGAAGCAGGGATATATTTAGCTGATGCACACGACTGATGAAGCATGTGAAGGACAGAGAAGTAATCTTTTATCCATCAAACCCGTCTTATCTAGAGGCAGTTTTGGGGTGAAAGGGGCAATCCCTGTAAAACATGCACAAGCGAAAGGAGGACAAAAAATCTACAATTTATTAGGGGTGAGCCAATTCCCTATTTAGTCAATTCATGGCGATGCAGCACGTGTTGATTCAATAACGATTCATAGATGTTCAAAACCTATCATTTAAAAAAAATAATTACATGACAGTAACACAGCTTTAAGGTGTGGCATGAATATAAAAGTCACAGGGGCCACTGCCGCCAGGACACTTCACTGGGGACAGACCAGAAGTTCCCATAAAGTGTCCGGTGGACTTCTTTTGTTTGTCCGGGCAACAAATGGTTAACAACAGACACACAAGAAGGTGGCTGCTAGCCGTTCAGATGCTGTTACTGAGTGTGAGATTAACTCATTGGGTTTGAAGGCTAGTGTTTGGAAACATGTTGTGGACATAAGAACAGACAAGGCCTGGACAAGAATTACTCCATGTGTAACATGTTTAAAGCCAAAATAAAATATAATAGTAATCTACACACATTCAACAGCATCTCATCCCACCCCATGTTAGAAGAGGAAAATAAACCGTTGATGTTCTGTCTGTTGTTGCTCCTAACTTTTACAAACAAATTCTTCCTGTAGAATCCATGGAAAACTATTAACGTAATATGCAAATGATACGTGTTGGATTTATTTATACTTTGACGTGTAAATCTAAATCAATGATAGTGGAGATAAGTTAGTTTGGTTACTTGAATTAATGGATACTTTATGGATTTAAAAGTAGGAAGTAGCCACGGAGTGAGAGAAAAAAAAACCCCTGGATGGAAAAAAAAGTGGTTTAAAAATCCTGATAATCATTTAATAATTGAATTGAATTGGCTATGGAGGTTGTGTTGGTGGAACAGAGAGGGAAGAGGGCGTGGGGAATAGATCCAGAGGTTATCTGGATCTCGCTGATGAATTTAAAGCCAATCACATCACAAACTGCTTCCAAATATTTCACTCATAGAACTTTGGATGTACACATACATGTTGTCATTATTTCTATAGATAATAGGAAATCGTTAAAGAAAAAAGGAAGGAAAGAGGAAGAGTAAAAAACAAAGGATGAAGGTCTGCAGATACTGTATATTATCTCTATGTAAGGAAACAGCCTGACATGAGTTCATGTTTTTTAACTTCCTGCTACGCTGCTACTGATCCACAGGACAGTTGTATTCAGTTTTCAGTCTTTCTGAACTAAAAACCTGATGTAATCTGAGGAATCGTGTCAACTATTTCATTGACCCTGTTAGTTTGTGTTTAAGACACGATGAGTTCAGCTCACACAGGATTCCACTTATTTGGTTAATTTTATGTCTTGTGATCACAAAAAGATATTTTCTAGGCTACACATGGGTCTGAACTCACATATATACATGGATATAACATCATTGTATTAAATCTGATATTTGCCCAGGGCGTAATACAGGCCTGGACCAGCCTTGGTCTAATGTAACTGTATTTACAGTACATACTGGCAGGTCATCCCACAGCTGGCTCTTTTTCATCTCCAGTGATGGTTGTGTCAGGTCAAACTTAGGAATGGGGAATCCTGGGATAGCATTGTGGAGATGAAAGCCAAATGTGACCAGCCAGATGTTAACATCTGTAGAGAAAGAGACACAGATAGAGTTGAAGTTAAAGCAGCTTTCTACTGTTAAACTGGTCACTTTAACCAAAAAACAGATAGTTTAACATAACGGACATGAAATAATCTTTATTTTAGTTCAACATGTATCTGATCCCAGTTAAAATGGTGAAAAACTTTTATGATGACCACGTTTTTCACCAGGCAGATGAGAAAACCGTTTGGGACCTTCTGCATGAGGCCACCTGATCAATAATAACAATAGCATGTTGACAGTGTTTATGGTAAATGGACTGTGCTTGTATAGCACTTTTCTAGTCACATGTTAATAAGTCAAAGCACTCTTAATGAGCTATTTGTAGTTGCACAGTACTGGCCGTGTGTGCTTGTTTACCTGTAACATACTCTTTGACCTGATGAATCTTGCTGATGGGGTTGTTGCCTCGGAACATGTACAAGTTGAAAGGCTGAGGGTCTTTACCAACACGTGTCCATGTGCTGATGTCAGGAGTTGTCCATCTTCATTAAGATATAATAAGAAAACAACAAGACTGATCAGATGTGACAGTAACAAGCAACAGGAAGTGTTTGTTAACTTCAACTGGACAAGATCAAATTAGCGATGGAGTGTTCACCTTCCTGCAGGGATGTCGTAGTCTCTGTCTCCAAAATGCAGCAGTTTTGTCAGAGGATCATAAAGACCTCCATGGAAGCCGATCACCAGCACAAAGTCTGGATTTGAGTCAAAGTAAACCTCTCCATACGCTGTATACTGTACCTACAAACGCACAGACAGACATTATCTGATGTGGAGAACATCTCTACTTTTTGTTTTCTGTGCAAGAGGAAACAGTCGTACCTGTTTCAGTAGCATCCCGTTGTTACTGAAGACAGCCAGAGGAGTCCCAGTGTTATCGCACGCTATATAAAACTCTTCTCCACTGCTGATTTCCATGGCAAATACATGACCCTGTCAGCATACATGACAGCTGCATTCATTATGGATCACAGATTACCTATCACTGCTCCACATCCACATGAATCACAAAGAAGCTATCACAGTTTGATACATCACATGATAAAGCATCTGATTTAAAATAGAATAGAATAGAAATTGATCTCCAATGATCCTTAACAGGAAGAGAAATTGATCCTTTGTCACATCAGCAAACAAACAGGAGATATAAAGAAAGCAGACTTTATGAATATAAATGATTAATTGTTCAAAGTACTGATGGCTGCTGGTAGGAAGGACTTCCTGAGACGCTAAAACGGGTTGTCTGTTACATAATCCTGAGTCAAAAATGTAGCTTCTAAATAAAATCATGTTTTATGGTTAAGACAGACTGGGAGAGGTCTCTCTCTCTCTTACACTGCAGAACTTTCTAAAGCAACTCCAGTAACCTGAAGTAATTTTAAATCTGGGGTCTTTAGCACCAGCTCTCCAGGGTTTCTGAATGTCTTTAAAGTTTTCTGTTGGACATTTTTATTTAGACTAGTTAGAGATAACAGTAATACTGTTTACATGTAGCAATCACACATCATGTTCCCATCTGGAACTGGTTTTCATCAACAGGATTTCATGGTGATTCCACTCCATGAAGGTTTATTACAAAGTGAGAATGAGTGGGATGATGCTCGGCCTCTGCCGGCCTGTATGTCAATGAGTCCTGGTGAATGGCAGCTGGTGTGAAAAGAAGTACAAGAAAGGCAGACTGCAGACATACTACTAAGCTTAATATTCTAATGGATCATGATGAGAGAAGACTGCTTTCTAAACTGAGATCACCTGGTAGATAAGATAAGAGATGTGACGCTGTAAGCAGCTAGAACTATGTCAGCAGAGAGAAAGTTGCTCCAATCAGAAACCAAATGTTACATATAATGTGGCCTAAGCTAATAATCACTGCAGTGTTTTTCCTGAACAGTAACCAGTCATTTACAGCAGCGTGACCGACAAACTTAAGACTTCATTTCCACAGCAGCTACCTGCAGGTCGTAGTAGAAAGAAGTGATCTCAGAGCTGGAGTGATTATAGACATGGGTGATCCTGGTGGGGTAGTTCAGGTCAGAGTAGAAAAACTGAAGGTGTTGGCCCAGACTGTTTCTAGACGCTACGCGCCGACCCAGTCCGTCATAACGATACTGGATGGTCCAACTGGCTGCTTTACTGTAGACACGAATCAGAAGACCTGAAAGAAAATGTCAAATATGAAGAATAAGACACATTCAGAGTGAAGGAGGATCGGAGACTTGGGTAATTGTTATATAATATTATAAACTAAAACACTGTTTGAAATGTTTAATTCCAAAAAAATAAAAAAAAGCAGCAATAATTCATTTTGTAAAGATGAACTTCCCACCTTTGGAGTTGTATTCAAATATCTCGGCTCCTCTCTGTCTCAAGAATCCATCTTCATCCAGCCTGTACTGCACATCTCCCAAACGGGTGATTCTGTCCCTCAGATCGTAGCGTAAGGGTGTTAACCGGCCGCTGTTTCCCGGGTTCAGCAGGTGCAGGTTTCCATTCAGATCATAATTATACCTGGAGGACCAAAAATCCTCATATTTACCTCAAACATCGTGTATGGATGGAGTTCAGCTACATGTGCTGACCTACCTCCACATCAGTTTCTCATTGAGGTAGACCGTCTGCAGCTGTCCATCAACATCATACTCATAACCATATTTGGTTGTGTTGGCAAACGGTCCTATCTTGATCTCACGCTTGGTGACCCGGCCCATGTTGTCGTACTGAATGGTGATCCAGTACATCAGAGACCTGAAGATCTCATACTGGATCTCCTTGATGCGGCCGTGCTGGTCAAAGTGTTTAGTGTAGGTCATCACTGCTGTTGATATGATCTGAGACAAGCATACATGCAGGAAATCAAGGATGCTGACAAAGGCTTCCAGGGACAAAGGGACAGTATATATCCACAGCAGATAGTATCTCAGGTATTTCAGAAGCAGTTGCTTTTCTTTAGAAGTATTTCGAAGATGCAGGAGGCTGCAGAGATGAGGCTGTGCCTTCTTTATAACTCACTGAGAACAGCAGATGCATTGTGTGGAGAGTGAACAAAAAACTGCTCACAAATATGCTCACGTATACACAGTCATAAAAAATGCTAGAGATTATTTGCTGACATGGCCTCTTCGACATTTGTATTCTGCCGTTCCACCACTCTGTAAAATCTCCAGAACATTTCAGGACTCCAGTGCATGAAATAAGTTCTGCACCTGAATAGTGTTTTCCACCTGTGACAAGTTTGTCTCTGTAGAAAGATGGCCTTCCAGCCTGTCCCAGACACACCCCAGATACACAGACGGCTTTTCAGGATAACTGATGATGTGTTCACTCCTTGTTGCCCAGATTTGACCTCAGAGGTTCTCGGCCACTTCAGAGTCACGACTGACCACTGCTGGCAGGACCTGAACACGACGAAGGTTCCACAAAGTCTGGCCGGTTGCCTAATTCTCTAACCTAGCAATCCACCATAACATTCAATCCCTTCACATTCAAACAGATTATACCCATTGTAATACATGCACTGCAATCCTGAAATTTTCTCCACATTAACTGGATGGATTAAGTCCATAATTAAGCCCATATGTCAGCAGAGCAGGTATATGAATGGAGACTTCTCAGTGAGTGAATCTAAATGTCTGTACATAGATTTCTACTGGATTTACAAATTGCTTTAATATGGCCATACACATGTTGTATAGATACCAACAAAAAAACTGCTTCATCAAGCTGTGATTGAACTTTATCAGCCGCTGTGATGAATAATGCAGTTCAGAAAGTTTTGTCTGGTCAGCGTTAGTTTATGGACTAAAATGAAGGATCTAAGCTGATTTGTCAGATTATCCAAATCTTACCTGATTGATGTCATAATAGATGACCCCAAACTTCCCAAACTGCTCCACTTTCCCAGATATGTCATCAAACTGATAGAGATCGATTGGCAGTGGCGTCTCATTGATGACGGCCTGCATGCTGGTGACTCTGAAGCTGTTGTCGTAGGTGTAGTCAAAGCGTGCGTTCACCATCCCGTCCTCGCTGAAGCGGAATATTTGCCGGTCAACCAGCGGGCCAATTTGGCGGTAACGGATGGAGCAGATGAAGCCTTCGCTTTGCAAGTTGACAGTTTTAAGGACGCCAGCGGTCTCATCGTATGTGAAACTGACTCGTGTTGAATCATAAAGGATCTCCGCCAGCTTGTTCTGATGACACAAATACAACAAACCCATGTGGTTACAAGAACGAACCTTTAGGTCAGATCTTCAACCAGGAAAAACTACACTAATATATTTGGTTGTTCTCAAATGCAGCTTGTCAATAATTAATGCCATCTTCAGACTCTTACTGTATCATTCCAAAAATGGCTAGCTAAATTTCAAGGCAAGTGGATTTTTATAGCACATTTCATACATAAAGCAGTTCAATAGGCTTTACAGAATAGACCATAAAGAGAAATACAAAAAGTGAAACTATCAAAATCATAATAAATATATTAAATATATTTATATATGTAAGGATTAAACAACTCAGACCCGTGCACTGTACGGTTTTAATGCACGACGCGGAGTCTACAACACCACGACGCGCAGCGGAGTTCCACAGAGTGCATTAAAACCCTATGATGCACGGGTCAGAGTAGTTTAATCCGCTTATACCATGGTCCCACGCGGTAAACATTTGATAACAAATGATTATTTTTCAACACAAAACTTGCTAAATGAGTCGAAGAACTATGGTTTTTTTCTCAATGTACTTTTCATGCTTAACTTACGTTCCATCCTGGAATGAGATTCTCTCATTCACCTGCTATGGTGATGCCCTTAGCGGAGTGATATAACAGTGATTTAACTTACCGAACTACTTGTGCGTATATACGAAAGTAATGCGCAACAGTTGGCATTAGAATTCTCACTGACCATGGTATAAATCCATATGAAAAAAGACCAACATATATATATATATACGTTCATATAAAATAATTAAATTAAAATCATAAAATGCAAAAATCTGTCCTGATCAGTTAACAGATGCAGTGCAGATTTAATGCTAAGGTGCATGAAAAAAAAAAGTTTTTTTTACCTGGATTTAAAAGTGTCCACATTCGGTGAAAGTTTAATCTCACTGGCAGCTAAAAGCTGCTTCTCCATATTTAGTCTGGACTCTGGCCTGGACTAGTTGACCTTAGTCTAGGAGTTTTAAATCAACAATATTGAATTGAGACATAATATCAGAGTTATTTATAGGTTTTAGCCACATATTACTTTTCTTGTGTGTCTGTGTGGCGTTAATGTTTAGTCTAATTATTTGGATTTTTTCAATAAAAAAGTTGGAAATCTGTTGCCTTTCTCAGTAGAGAGGAGCTCTGATTAGGATGATTTGTAAGTTTCTCAGTCACGGCAAATAGAGTGCGAGAATATCACTATTATAGTATTTCATAATGGAAAACAAAGTATTTGTTATTTCTTAATGAATTCTAAGAATACACACAGTATATGTGTGTACAGCAATGAATTAATAGTACAATTCAATCATTTTTTATTTACAAAGTTGTGTGTAAAAATAAATAAATAGATACCTGTCTGCGATATTTGTACAGTATCCGCCGTCCAGTACCTAGATGGGCGACTCTGAAGAGCTGCATATGGAAAAAATTTGAATGATGATAACATTACATCAGATTATCTGATACTGATTAAAATGAACAAACATGATGATTCAAGAAGAAAGATCAGGTCTGGTGCACACACACCTGCCCATCTTCAGAGTAGTCCACAGTAACCGAGGCGTTGCTTTCTGGGGGATTGTATATGTTTCTGTAGTATCCTACAGATCTGATGGTCTGCATGGTATGTCGAGCCACGCTGGGCATGGTGACTGCCGACAGACGGTCCCCTGAGTCATAGTCGAAGATGTACTGATGCTGACTGTGCAGCAGCAAGACCATGGACTGTTAGACAGACAGACAGAGGACACCAAGATGGACAAAATACTGTCAAAACAGCTGAAGAAGAAGAAGAAGAAGAAAAAAAGCCTTTTATGTCAGGAAATGATTAAGAGATCACCTGGTCCTTACCAGCTCTTACATTTAGTTGTGATGTGTTGCTGTCTGAATAAACCCTAAACAGTCATCTCAGGGACTCAGGCAACTTCAACTAGTTCAGTTAAACCAAGTCAGATACAAAGGTACTTATACAAAATATATATATATATATATATATATATATATATATATATACAGTTTTAACTGGTCCTGAGAATGGACAGAGTGGAAGAAACAGTACAGAGGACAAAATTGGACAGAAACCAGGGACAACTGGAACCTCAGATAACACATCACATAGTATGTTTTGTTATTTATCTATAAAAATCATTGAAGGAAAAAGTGTGTCCAGCCCTGTTTGAAAATAGCAGTGACTTGATGCAACAGCTTTCTGGAATGAAATTAATGATTTCGTATTGATAAGGAGGAATTATGTAATGTTACTTCAGTACATTCAGGTTTGCAACTTTGATTTCTGCACAGCTCTCTGAAGGTCCCACCACAGCATCTCAGCCAGGTTGAGGTCTGGAGGGTATTCCAGAAAGGAAGGTTTAACAGATCCTGAGATAAAGCCTGTGCTCGAAGTTGCTAAATCCTCTGGTGTCTTAACCTGCCTTGTTGGTTCCAAAACCCCGGCTATGAATTCGCTATCACAACCCCCGGGTTTGTTGAGCCAGAGTGTGCATGTCCACGGCAAACCTATGAAAGGCATCACCCATTGAGCTCCGAAACCACGATGATGATGACCAAAAAAGGAAAACAGCTCCATCCACCACCGCCCACTGTGTTGCTTGGCAGAGGATTTCCAGCAATGTCAGTGCATAGTGGATGTTAAACGCTGAGTTTACTGACATGCATGTGTTACCTAGCTTAATTAATAACTTAATATTATATATGATATGATATTATATTATATTTTAACCTGATTTAATCTGTCCGCCCCCAAGAAAATTCTCCAAACTGGTAAGAATTTCTCTACTGCACCTTAGAAAAAATTCCCTCTGTAGCCAATATTAATTTCCACAGACAAAATATTGCCATAGGCTCACCACGAAAGATATAGGCCTACTATAAGGGTATATTTCACAGCCAATAAGTGGAGGTCAGAGGGATGGAAGACAGGTTCGGGGCGACATCAACAACCCTCACTCCTGTAGAGGAGCTCCTGATGATCATCAACCAGGACCGCCCCATTGGTGAAGGGAATCCCAGGGGGGTTACGTCATCAATTGACCGCAAAGTAACTTTGAAACGTACAGCGCCAGATCACAAAGGCAGACCTGGAAATAGAATAGCCTGCTTAAAACAGAAGATAAATTAATGGAGACGTTGGACAAAATGTCCGTGACTAATGAGATTACTCAACTAAGTGTTTTTATTTTCAGGCAAAACCATGTAAATTAGTTTGGAAGTTGCCGGACAATAATTTTGTTTGTTTATTCTGTCCAAACATTGGTTTGGTCTGTCCAAAAGAAATTGTTCCAGAAGTCTTTGTTCAGATGCAGCTTTGGCAACCTAAACCATGCCGCCATGTTTTTTTTCTTAGAGAGAAGAAGCTTTCACCTCCAACCCTTCAAAACAAGCCATACTGTCATGAACTTAAACATTTAACAAGCCAACTTCTATGTAGACTGTAGCTGATGTCTTTCCTCTGTGGACTGTAGCTGATATCTTTCCTCTGTGGACTGTAGCTGATGTCTTTCCTCTGTGGACTGTAGATGATATCTTTCCTCTGTGGACTATAGTTCATGTCTTTCCTCTGTGGACTGTAGCTGATGTCTTTCCTCTGTGGACTGTAGCTGATGTCTTTCCTCTGTGGACTGTAGCTGATATCTTTCCTCTGTGGACTGTAGATGATGTCTTTCCTCTGTGGACTGTAGCTGATGTCTTTCCTCTGTGGACTGTAGCTGATATCTTTCCTCTGTGGACTGTAGCTGATATCTTTCCTCTGTGGACTATAGCTGATGTCTTTCCTCTGTGGACTGTAGCTGATGTCTTTCCTCTGTGGACTGTAGATGATATCTTTCCTCTTTGGACTGTAGCTGATGTCTTTCCTCTGTGGACTGTAGCTGATGTCTTTCCTCTGTGGACTGTAGCTGATATCTTTCCTCTGTGGACTG
>JBBBVU010000004.1:3036269-3064893 GCA_037177055.1 Atherinosoma microstoma
TTCCTCTGTGGACTGTAGATGATGTCTTTCCTCTGTGGACTGTAGCTGATGTCTTTCCTCTGTGGACTGTAGCTGATGTCTTTCCTCTGTGGACTTTAGATGATGTCTTTCCTCTGTGGCAGTGTGTTAATACAGATGGATGCTCCACCTGATAGTTCTTCTCTAGAGTTGTCTGAACAGGCTGATGGCGAATGAGGTGTATTTTAGCAAAAGAAACTTGGCTTCTACTTATTTTCTTCATTTAAAAGAAGTTGTATTTAGTTTTTCCACACCTGATTATGGATTTTGGCTCAGTTTTGTGGTCAGGATCTTCTTATGTTCAGACCCTTGTTTAGTGGTTCAAATACACTGGTGCTGGAAGGCATAATAGGATTCCTGTTTGTTGATGTTCAGACTGTTTTCCCCTGTCATTTGGCTCAAATGTAGTGAAAATTAAAGTATGTACTCCAACAGATAATGGCAGAAGTTATTTAGTGAGTGATCTAAACTGTCTAGCTTTTCTGACTTTCTACTGATGTGACTGCATAGTTTGAACTGTATCAAAATAACAGTAGGATGTTTGACTGAGTCAGACTGCCATCAGTGGAGAAAGAGCAGATGAAATTGTGATGTTCAATAACATTTAGATATAACACAGAGCCTTTCTGATTCAAGCCTGTGATGTCAAGCTCTACCTTATCTAGATAAGTGTAGCTCCATATCTTTCCATCAGCAAAGACTCTGGAAATGATCCTTCCTTGGCTGTCGTACTCCCACCTCTCTGTGGTCGGACCCCTCTGCAGCCCTGTAACCTGACCTGTACTGCATAAACACATAAACATACAATCACGTCGTCCAAAGACATCACATCCACATTTAGAGATTTTAATGTCCTCTTCCTTCATTTTAAGCTAATTTTGGGGACATTCAGATGGTGTGGGCTTGCCTAGTTTAAAACGTGTGGTCCTTACCTGGAGTATGTCAGGTTAACTGACAGCAGCTTGCTGCTGGGAATCCAGAGACTAGGATGGCCTTGGGTGTCATACATGATCTTGAGCAGGAACTTCCTGTGGTCATCATAAATTTTCTCTGTTCGCAATGTACGGTCATAATCCACAGACAGTAAATTTCGTCCATTTACCTTAAAGTGAGAAGATACAGACAAGAAATGGATTTAAACAATCATACTGATGTTTAATCAGCTGAAATATTAAATGTTTCCTATCTGAGGGGGCACCTTCCACTTCATCAGGTCCACCTGTTCAACTGATTGTTATAGAAAATATCTAATCAGCCAATCACAAAGCAGCAACACAACAGTCAGGTAGACATGGTGAAGACGACTTGCTAATGTTCAAACTGAGCATCAGAATGAGGAAGAAAGGAAATTTAAGTGTCTGAACGGTTGTTGGGCGGGGTATTTCAGAAACTACTGGGATTTTAACACACAACCATCTCTAGGGCTATATAACTACTATAAATACTATGCCAATGAATATCCAAGTGGTTTTGGTCCCCTACAAGACAGACAGGAGACAGGTTGGACATTTCCTGACCATCAGTGAGCTGCATCATATCATCCGTGCTGGATGCATCTTTTCTCCGGACCAAAATATTCCTCTCTTTGGAACTATTCAACATCAGATGAAAGCTGTGATGCTGGTAATGATGCCGAGAGTATTTGTGCAAGTTATGTCAAAATCAAGTCTTCTTCATCTCTACAAAATATTTAAAACCAACTGAGGTTAACCAAAGTGCTTCAGGATAAAAATACAACATTATGGAGGAAGTTCTCTTGATTCTGTCCTCCAGCTGCAGATAATTCTTGTCTGTGCTACACATACAAAAAAAATCTAGATTTTTTTCAAAGGTTTGAAGTAGGGTGATGTAACAATCTCTCTCTTTTTTTTTTAAACTGACAAAGATCTCCCCTTGTTCCCCAATCATTTATTGCTCTCATTTCTCTCTGCAGTGTTTATTTATTCTATTGGTTTCCCTTTTGAATACAGCATTTCATTTCAGAGGATTGTTAAATTATTCATCTCCTGCACTTAAACTTTTGCAAGTGAGCTCCAAAATATTTTTGAAAATAAATGTTAACTGAACTTGAATGAGTGAACTAAACAAAGATCTTTGGTTGGCTTAAAACTCAGCAGAAATTCTTTCTTTTTTTCTCTCCACCATTCTGAGGAGGAACACAAGCGATTTCCGTGTGACTTCTAAAGGGATGTGCTGTCTCTATATCTGGTTAAATTAAGGCGTTTCTGAATGCAAAACCACGAACGGACATGAACAGGTGATTTAGAACATGTAGGATTCATCAACAGCTGATTACTTACTAATGTGCGACTGGCCTCCGCATGGTTTATAAATCTGGATTTTTTTTATACTTACAATTATTCTAAATTTCATTCATAGGATGGAATTTAGGATAGTTTCTATGAACGATTGATAAATGAGGGCCCTGCTCTTTTAGCCACACAGAGGACGAATCCTGGGTTTAGCTTTAGAGAGCATGTTGTTGACTGACCCAAGACAGATTTGATGAGATCTGAACTCCAAGCAGCTTAAATGCGGAGACTGTACTGATGCAATGACCAGAAACCACCGGCACTGGAGGAGAAGGGATGCAAGTCTGAACTTTTCCACTATAACCATATCCATGGTCTAGGCTCCATATATGGTTAGAAAAGTCCTGCCCGCATGCAGCAACAATCCAAGGCCTTCCAGTCTGGCCAGGTAGAGACCTCATCAGTAACTCAGTGAGTGAGAGCATCAGCATGTTTCAATGGAAAAACCGAGCAGGGAAGACTTGCATCCAGGCAGTTAACACCAATCACAAAGAGAAACAGAGATAAAACCAACCCTGAGGGACACCAGCTGAGGACTGGACAAGGAGAGTACATACTGGACTCCCTCTGCATCCTTTGCTCTCTGTCACTCAAATAACTCATCACAATGAGCCAGAGGGGGTGCCTGACGTGCACATTGGCCAAGGAGTGAGCAGCTGATAGTGGTTAACTGTGTCAAAGGCACGAGAGGAGTCAACAAGCACAGCATGAACATTCACCTTGGAGTTGCTGTTCAGTGCTACATGCCAGCAATGAAGGAAGATGGATCAGAGCAATGACAGCTGATCGTCTGGACATGAAACCATGCTGGGTCGAGACAATATTTCAGGCTGTCTTCAAGGAGGCTTTTTAGACTCCCTACTAATACCTCACCAACATAGCTAACTAATGAGAGTTGACAATAGTCGACAGGAGAGGACGGCTTGGCTTTCTTTGGAATAGCTCTACACAGACCCTTTTTCCATGTACTTGGGAAAATGTTATGTCAGATGCATGAATTAAAGACATCACACAGCACAGGGGCCAATCCTAATGAAAGGTCTTTTAAACCCAAGCAGGACTATAGTCCAGTCTAGCTACTTTAGATGCATTAACTTAGCAGAGGATGGTTTTGATCTATTCAATGCTCAGAGGTGGTATGATCCCTGCTGGCAGGGTGGGGCCGATTTCCTCCACAGATGGCAGTGTGTGGTCCTATTCTGAAGAAAAATGCTTAGCTAGCTTGTCCTACTCTAGCTGCAATGTTTTGGAGTCTTGTGACACGGTTGCCTGCCCAGATTCCTCCATTCCAACCAGAGCTTTGACAGATTTAAACCAGCTCTTTGAGTTTGAGTGCCACAACTCTTCTTTCTTTTGATAGTTTTTTGGCACTCTTAATTTTATTAGCAATGATCAATCTCAGTTTCCTATAAGTCTTTATCACCAGTGCAAAAGGAACATTGTCTATTTTTTGATCGGATCAAAAGTGCTCCATGTAAATGTAGCTAATGGTCACTTCCCAGCATTTCATATGATGGTTTGATGTCAGGCTTTTCACAATCCATCAAAAATCTCTGAAGGACTAAACCACCCAAGACCGAAGTTCACAGATACTAAATGCTTCCTTCCTTCTTTTGTCAAGAACGTGGAATTTGAATACAGTGCAAAAATACAAATCATTACACTAAAAGTGCCACAGGCCAGAGTAGCAGAAAAGCCAGAGCTTTCCACAATCCATGAAGAATCTCCTCAGGTCTATATTATCCAAGGTTGTGGTTCACAGATTCTACATGCTTCCTTACAAAAATGAAAAACATTAAAGAATGCTCTTGTACACAAGTGTTAAAACAGAAATATACGAATAACTCTAATTAGCAAAATCTTGGCGCAAGAAATGATGTGGCTACCTCTACAAGTGCCACTGTGAGGTTGACTTTTCCAAACCAGAAGTGGAAAAAAAACCCAACATCTGATGCAACACATGAATCCTTCCACCATTCATGTTAAGAATGATGCACTTGTCACATCAACAACAAACTTTTAAAAAACATTGATAAACATGAAAATAGAGTAATTGATTTCCAAGAAGAAGGTTTAACTTCTCAGATGCTTTGATTTGGTTTCTAATTTCTGTAACTGATGAGAAAAAAAGTTTTAGTGGGCAGAATCCAGTTTTCTCGAAAAAGTTCTTTTTTCTCTTTGTGTCTGTTTAAGCTCCCCTTCCTGTGGTTATCTGAACACCATCTCCTTTTGTTTAATTTTACTTTCAGTTCCACAATAAAAATATGGTTAAAATGATCCTTATCACATCTAATTCTCATCTGGAGTAATGTGGATGATTTTCTAATCTGTTTTCTGCTTCCTGAAGCTTCAGATGGAGAACACAACTCACCCTCAGCTTTCTCCCAAAGACAATAACTTTTCCTCGTGTTTGCTCCTTTCTGAACCTCCACTCCACCAGGTTCTGACCGTTCTCTCCTGGTAAGGTCATGTTACGTCGGGCAACAGTGGGGTTAGCAGCACCTAGATGGATAGAAAAGACCCTGTTTTCATCATAGATAAAACTGAGCAGGAACACACACAAAGTCCTTCAGGGGATTTATAAACGTCTTTTGATCCTGTAATAAGATGATTTTACTCTGCAGCATCATTGACCACATCATGCTTGTCTTTACATCAAGTGATTGGATGTAAATGGTTCAAATCTTCTGTTAACACCACGTTAATGCAATGTGATACAATAATAGTATAATAATACAATAATATGCTTTTTGAATTTCAATAATTTCACATATCTTTGTTGTTTTTTTCATATTTTATTAAAGGATCAAATAAAGACTTTAAATTGGAAAAATAAAAAATCGTTAAAGGGTAAAGTAAAAGACAACTGTCATATCTGACATCAAGCAGAGAAAACTCCGCCAGATCCAAAACTGGTATTCCATAAAATTATGATCACACCAAACTGGGCCATAGTGAACTGAAATGGAAATAAATACGACTAAATCAAATCAGACATAAACTGAAATAATTGGTTTGATTATTGAAAATTTGTATTGATTTGATGTAAATCATAACTAATCCCAGCCAATCCCAGTGGCTCATTAATTTAAATTAGGTGTGTTGGAGCAGGGATGCATGGAAAACCTGCAGAATGAGGGTCAAGGTTCCCCACCACTGATTTAACTGAACCTGTTTAATTTCTCCGTATCGTGCCAAGAAGACACTGTATAAATAAACTGATCTGATCCGTGTGTGTATTCAATGAAGCAACAGATTCAGCCTCATGAAACTGATCATTGAAAATCTGACATCAGTGTGAAACAAACATGAAAAAAATCTGGTTTTATCCTGAGACAACATTTAGTGTAGAAACCTTCCTTTATAAGGTGTTTGTTTTGTTTTTTTAACGATAATTACTGAAAATCAGTGTTTACAAAATGTGGAATAATATAGTACAGATTAGAATAATTAAATATTCTATATCCAACATGTCTAAAAGACATGGTTAAATATGGTTTATGAGATTATTATAATAAAAAGTATGTGTGAAGCACTTGGTCTGAGGAGCAGCAGAAAGTGTTGGCATGTCAGAAAAACAGGACACACATGAACTGCATCACAATTTAGAAGTGTTTTAACTGCCAGAAGATAAATGTGACATGAAACTGTGTTCATGGTCATCTGCTATAAAGCATACCTGCCAGTATGTGCGGCTCTGTCTGGTAGTGTGTGTCCATCCCGTTGGCGTAGATGACCCTCAGAGAGTGGTCGTTACCGACCTGGTAGCTGTTACGAAGTTGATCTGTACGGGAGCACACATGATACCAGATCATTTTATTTCTAAAGCACTTAAAAACAACATAACTTCTGACCAAAGTGCTAAATGTAAGCAAGAGAAAAATGCCTAAAACAGCACAAATGAAGAACAAATATTTAAAAATAAAAATGGTCTTCATCAATGAACGGCATCATCAGGTCACATTAGCTATTTATCCCAAAACTCTAATTTAATTTCCGACCTGAACTGAGTTTAAAGAGATAGAGGACAGAAATGAAGGAGAGAAGTTTCTGAAGCTGGTGACAACATTTCTGATGACACATTTAATTATTTATTTGCAATATTTCTTGCTCTATCTTAGCACAATGTTTTTGTCTTTACTCTAAGAAATCTGCAGCTGAGAATGTTTTAATAGTTTCTAAACAATGGATAGAAAAACAGAGGGACAAACTTTCAATGATCATTAATGAGGAATCAAATATTTAGGAGAGAAGTTAACATTACAAATCTGTAGAAAAACTCCAGAGCCTGAGGTATGAGTCTACCTGTGGGATGGATGGGTCCATCTATTCACTAACAGGAGAAGGTTTTCAGCAATGTTACAGATGCAGCAGCAGAAATATGTCCCAGCCTATGTCTGCAGATGAGAAGTTTACTGTGTTTCCAACACATTCGCATCCAGATATTTAACCCTGAAAAGGGTCAGACTGAAAAGTCTACAGAACTCCCCTGAGACTGCTCTTCTGATGCAGGAAATCATTTTACTTGATCTCAGTGCAGCTTCTGATATCATTGACCATAATATTTCGTTTATAGTCTGAAGGTTGAAGATGGTACATGGTATCTCTGGCTCTGCACTAGACTGTTTTCTTCTTACTTATCTAACAGGACTTCACCTCTAACGTTGCCTCCTTAACCAGCGGTGATCCACAAGGTTAGGTTCTGGGTCCATTATTATTTTCTTTCTCCATGCTTCCATCAGCTGGCATTACAGAATCTTCTATGCTGATGACATTCAGCTGTCTCGCCAGCTGGACAGGCTGTTTAACTCTGGTTAGTGTTCTGCTTTCTAGCAGTGATCTTGTTTTAAACACTAACAAGACTGAGATCAGGATTATAGCTCCTCCTGAACTAGATCATAGGATCAGTCCGGCTCCTGCTTCTTTTTGTCCACCTACCGTTCCAACATTGGAAATCTTGGTGTGATATTTGATTCTTCTCTGAGCATCGACTCACATGTAAAATCTCTGTCTCTCTCCTTTTTCTTTCTGCGTGTGGTGTCCTCAGCTGGACGGGGAATAATCCTTTCTGTGTTTGTGCCATTATGTTCAGATTATTGTAATATCCTGTTTACCAGCTGGGACAAATAATCTCTCTCACACCTCCAAGTTATACAAAATGCCGCATCCATTCTGACCCGTGAACACATCGCGCTCTCAGATTGTTTGTCTCCAAGAAATTTGATTGGTTATGAAATTGGGGGGAATTTTGACATTTTCAAAGCTGTCTATGACAGACAAGGCATCAAGGGATGAAGAGTCAAAAGATTTTGCCTGAAATCTTGCTGTTGACTCTACAAAAGAAAAAAACACCCTGGGTTCATCCTATACTACAAACAAGGAAACAGCATGGTCTGAATATAATATAATCAATATAATATAATATAATATGGTAGGCCCAGGACACACTGGAGGGATTACATCTCTAAGCTGGCCTGGGAGCACATTGGGATTCCCCAGGATGAGCTGACTAATGTGGCTAGGGAGAGGGAAGTCTGGGCTTCCTGCTCAGGCTGCTGCCCTCACGACCCAATCCCAGATAAGTGGTAGAAGATGGATGAATGGATGGATAAATCTGCTCGAGCTGCATCTCTGCCGCTTGGTTTGGGTCTGTCTATAATGTTTGTTTTCTCAATACTTCAGGTTTCAGGTTTTACTATTATCTCAACCATTATTCTTATTTTTAAAGGAGATGAAAAATGCAAATAAACATTTTTCTCTTGTTTTTTTTTTTATTAGTGTGAACTTTAAAGGGTTAAACCTCCATCAAGAGTTTCTTTCTTTCTTTCTCTGTCCTAAAATTAAAATTTTCTCGTAAGAAGATGTAAAGTTTCAGAACAAAATGCTTCAACAACCCAACACAGACTCCAGGAGCAACATGAAGAAACTAGAAAATAAAATAAATAAATGTGCCAAAAATGAGAAGCGGTGCCATCGTCCCCTTTCTAGACGTTAGTTTTTTAAGTTGCAGTGTACATGGTGTGATAGTGTGTTTGCTTTCTCCTCTGCACACAACCTTACCCTGGACCAGAGTGTAGAAGGAGTCTATTGATGACAGATTTGTTGTTATGGAAACGTCTTCATCCCTCCCCGATGTCTCAATATCCACAGCGACGGCTCCAGATGACATGTCGCCATGGAGATTTGTGACCACGCCGGTGGGGAAGGTCACGTTGGTCAGACGCCCCTCGCTGTCGTAGCTATATTGACAGTCAGAACACAGCATCAGTTCCCATCATATCGTACCTTTCGTGTGTACTAGTGTATAATATTTTGATATGCAGAAAATACACACACACCAATGTCTACTATTTTTAGATAAATGTACTGAAGTTACGGAAGGAGTCAGACCAGGTCTATTCAGTTTTCATTAAATAATTTAATTAATCAAATCAGTTCCATCTAATTCTCTTCTAATCCTATTTATTTAGTTCAGAAAAAAGTCTGATGTATGGTTAATAAATGTGTAGCCTAGTGTCCGCCCATCCATCAGCAGAGTCTCAGACATCATCATCATCATCATCATCATCATCATCATCATCATGCTGCTTACTCATAAAAGGTGGTCCAACCAATCTGGATGCTCTTCGTAGCCAACAAGCCACTGTTGCCATGGTAAGTAAATAAGACCAACTCCTGACCTTGAGATGTGAGGGTCTTCAGACCTCCGTTGGTCCCAATGGTCAGCCAGATCACCTACACACCAAAGAAAGACACACACACCGCGGTTCTTCTACTGCCTATGAATTCCGATGAAGTTCTGAAGTAAGCCACTAAATAAGCCACTTCTGAAGAACCGAATTGGGAAACGTATGACTGATTTCTGCTGATCTCACCTGGTTGTCAGGAGCGACCACACGCACAGGCATTCTGTTGGTGTCTCTGCGGATGCGAAGAGTATTCCCGCTGCTGTCTGTTACCGCGGTTACGTCCTCCTCATTGCTGCAGGTGAAGGAATCAGAGGAGGGAAAGTGGACTAAGTTTTCTGAGGAAGAGGAAAATCTAAAAAAGATGAAAACGTGTGGACAGAAACTAACCTGTAGCTGAAGTTATATTTATAGTCCCCAGTAACCAGAGACATTGTGAACTGGTGAGTCCCATTCGCATCGAACACGTAGAGTTCCTGACAGACTGGAGAAGCCACTTCAAAGGAGCTGGGACCAGAAGCTAAAGAACCTGAAGACGGACAGAGGAGACACTCTGACTCCACAAAGACTCAGTATTAAATATTTACTCTGTTTTCTATTGCAGTCTGCTGTCTTTGTCCTTTGTCTATACCCGCTTATTCCACAACTGGGTCACCTATCCCAGCAAACATCAGATGACAGGCTTGTGCTAACCACACCCCAGTACTGTTTAAAGCTAGTCATGCACTGTAAATGTAAAAAAATATTAGTCTTTATTCGGTCTGATCACTGTTGGGGATTATACATCTTTTTTCATCAGTTTTTGAAGTGAACACGTGTGAAGTACATGACATCAACCTGTAGATTGTACTTCAGTGAATATGTATTTAAATTTATTAAGAGTAGGAAGATGATGGAGGAAGGAGGTCATCATAGAATTTCAGAGACCTCACATTCCCACTCAGCATCAGTATAGGTGGTGGACAGAGTGAGCTCCATCAAAGTCTGAGGACTCTACATAACTGAGGATTTGACATTGACCACTGAGGACCTCCTGCCTGGTCTTTTTTCTGATAAACTGATGCCTTAAAGATGGAAAAGAAAACCTCTAGATGAAGTTTGTAGTTCTACATTTAAGCTGCAGTAAACAGGAACTAAAGTAGAGAGGAACAGTTTCTTCTTGCAGGTCATGTGTGCCACCTGGTGGACAACAGTTTGAACTGCAGCTACTTCCGATTTATCATCGAGACCTGTGTGGAGCTTCTCATTGTTGCTGCAGTTCTGCTTCAACATTATCAACAAGCTCAAAAAGGTTTATTTAGTCTTTTCTCTTAATATATTAACAGTTTCTTCTTTCAGAAAAAGGTTAAGGTAGAAGATGTTTGTTTTTTTACCTTTAGGTTATCTTAAAATGAAAATTTTCTACCTTAACCTTAGTCTGAAAGAAGAAACTGTTGATATGAAACCAACAACATCTGTTTCTGCATGCCCTGATCATACAAACCAGTGGGCGGCTGGTTGCGTCGTATGGCTCGGATCCGGATATTTCCCAGATCAGCCACATACAGCGTCCCATCCGGAGACACCACCAAAGAAGATGGACAGTTAAGCCGGGCGTCTTTAGCATAGCCGTCTCCTGTTTGATAGCAGTCACAATTGGCATCATTCTGCAAGACCGAGAAGCAAAGAAGAAGGAAGAATGTCTGTTATCTAATATCATTGTCTGGTTGATATAAAATCCTTTTGCAATCATAAATAAATAAAGGACAGGAAACAACATGGAGTAGCTGACATGTTGTACCTTGCAGTCACAGTCAGAGGATGTTCCAGCTAAGTGGGTAATTTCTCCATCTGTGGACACCTGGTAGGGAGACAAATCCAGGGTGTGAACGTGAAAACAAAACAACAGCCTGACATTTACAGAGAGAAAAAAAAACAATTTAGAAACTCTTCAATCATTGAATCAATGCTCCTACATCTGGGGCCGAACTTAGAGCCCACCCTCACAGTCTGGGTAACTAAAGGAGGGACACAGGAAAATTATAATAAAAGTAATTATATAGAGCCAGTAGTAGTCATGGGACACATTATCAGTCACAATGTTTCTCCGGCTGTTGATGCCGGAAATTCTGCTGATAATCAGGAAATGAGCACGAACGGAAAAAAAATGTCTAACCTGACGAATCCGGTGAATTTTCTTCTCATCTGTCTCTGCGATGTAGAGGACACCACTGTAGGACAGGGTGATGGCTGTAGCCCCCTCCAGCATGGTCTGCACTGCTCTCTTACCCAGGGCATATTCTATACCAGGAACCTGACAGTGCATGGGACGACCCGCCACAATCCGAACC
This sequence comes from Atherinosoma microstoma, assembly GCA_037177055.1. NCBI lineage: Eukaryota > Metazoa > Chordata > Actinopteri > Atheriniformes > Atherinidae > Atherinosoma > Atherinosoma microstoma. The sequence continues at coordinate 3,047,616 of JBBBVU010000004.1, forward strand.
TGAACACACACACACACACACATATGGATGCAGCTGGGACTGGACCATGACACCCATCCCCTCCTTGGTGATGCGACAGGAGTAAATAGAATACCTGTCTATTCTCAGTGATCTGCAGCACCACGTTGTTGTCTAGGACATAGATGGAGTTATCCATGGGGTTGATGGCCAGGTCAGTGGGCCACTCCAAACGCACCTGGATGTAGAGATGGCTGATTACTCCACTGATTCTAATACACAGAGCTCTTCTAAAGATCTTCTAAAGATGAATTGAATTGAATTGAATTCTTCCTGTTCAGGTTTCTTCAGGTCTGAACTTTGGGCCTGACATGTTGCTGCTGTATCAAGGAAAAAGTGTGTGTTCCCATTACTGGAAAGTTATCTGCTATGGGTGCTGATCAGCGTTAATGAAACAGGAATCTCTAACGATGACTCACATGACCCTCTGGACTAGATCTAGTTAAATTGAAACATCATCATTTCTGCAGGAATACCCCAACATCCCCATTAAGCATCTCTAAATGATTCAGCATCGGCCTTTTTGTGAACAAGTAGAGTAGATGACTCCGTATGAAAAACTCAGTCCGGGTACAAATCTAATGACAATAAGAGAAATAAATAATATTTTACGACCTTTTCTCTGCACAGTCCACAGAAATCTTTTTCTCTTTCTCTGATTTCCTCCTCAGACTCATCACTGTCACAACAAGTGGACGTCTCCACTGAGTCATGACGTGTAGATTCACTTTCCTTTTTTCTATATTTAATGTTAAGAAACACACAGAAAAAACAAAAACAACAACCCAGAAAAGAGCTTTCCTTTTTCTGCATGAGGACACAGGACTGGCTGCAGCTGTTTCCTGGACATTTACAGTCACAGCAGATCCTCATTTCCAGAGTTTCCCTGGTGTTCCATTGATCTATAGGGTGCTGACGACTCTGGTTCTGTTTATCTTCCTGGTAGGACTTTAGCTTGCTTTACATTCATTCAGGCCACATGAAGACGACGGGTAAGTGGTTAGTCCTGGTTAGTCTTGGTTAAGCAAAAAGATGGAAATTTGCAGTGGTCCTGTTTATCTTGTGTGTCTTTACACTCAGTGCAAAATGATTCAAATGTTTTATTATGGCTTCATATCCCGTTACTTTATTGTTCATTGCAGCTGTAGCTCAGGAGGAAGAGCAGTCGTCTGCCAACATCTGGATTGATTCCAGGCTTCCCCTGACTACATCCCGAAGTGTCCTTGGTCAAGGCACTGAACCCAACGTTGCCTCCCGATGTGTCAATCGGGGTCTGAATGCGAGTAATAGGATAAAGTATATAACAATAGAAGTGCTGAATGAGTGTTAATGGGTGAATGTGACAAGTAGTGTCAAAGTGCTTTGAGTGGTCAACATGACAAGAAAAGCGCTACAATCCATTTATTTTTCAATAAATGCACAAAGGAACACTTATGTATGTAATACGTTTTCCTAGGTATATAAATATAACCAGTTTCTATTAAAAACTGCTGGACATGATTAGGTGAGTGTTGGCTGATAGTAAAGCTGTTCTAGTAGTAGGTTTGGTCATTAAAGTCATTTTATCTGAGGATAGGAGTCAGCCTCAGCTGACATTTTCTGGAAGCCTGCTGGGTTTACTTCTTTTACTGATGTTAGGAAGTTGGGAAGAGCTTTAAAAACAGCAGCATGAGACTGACATTTCATGCTGCTGTTTCTAAAGCTGTGGGAAAAAAAACACACTACCATTTTCAGCAGTGAAAGATGAATTTGTCAGAGGAAGGGAAGGTATTTGTGGGGAATGTTTCGCCGTCTTTGCTGGATAACCTGAATCAGTGCAAGTCTGACATTAGTTGTCTGTTGTGTCGCCTGCTTTTAATGGAAAATATATCTTAAAATAGTTTCTCTTTGCATGAAAGTGAGGCTGAATTAGGATGTTCCTGGGGTGTGGAGCACTCTGCTTGGATGTAGACAGAGCTTATCCGGACCTTTGATGTCTACCAGGGAGAGTATGGAACTGAGACCAAGTGACCTGTTTGGAATTAGATAGATCCTGATTGTGAGTATGCATGTGTTGAAACCACAGTTTTGTTGTAATGAGTGTCTGAGGAGCTGACGTTTGGCCCCTTCAGTTGGGGACTGATCCAGTTTCTGTGTTGCTGGACCAGTTACCTCAATCAGAGTCAAACAAGATATTGTCCTTCTTCATTTGGGGACACACCGTCTTGCTCTTGTCTAGGAAACACTTTTACAGAGCTTCACCTGAAATCCGTCGCTGTGATTGTGAATAAAATAAAATGAAATAATCATTTCAATCAATCCAGCATCTTTTTCTCTGCTGTGTGCAGAGAACTGAATGGATCAGGTTGTGAGATTTCAGCCTTCAGGACCCTGACTGGTCTGTATAAATTTTCAGTCATGACTCTCAGACTCTGATGAGCACGACCGTCTCAGAAAGAGGAGGACTGTGAGATTAACAGGATGGTTTATAGCAGCTTCTCAGACATGTGTGGGACCCGGTGCTCTGTTAGAGAGCTGCAGAAAGATGTTAACATCACTGACCCATCTGACCTGCTTTCTACCTATCCAGCTACTCTGTGACTGAAAATGATGCTCTTGCTCTAATTTTACGGTTTACATAAATTCTTGGAGTCGGCCAGTGATATTCTACATGGGTCACGATCCTTGAACTTTTTACTGTATTTGCCCAACAGAGCTGATGAGCTGCTCTCTGCTCTGCTTCAGGCCGAAACACTAGAAATAAAATCCAATGTTGCAGCAAATGTTTTAATCCCACATCCTGGTGGAGTAAATGTCTGAGCCAATCTGGGGATTTCTCATTGATCACTGCTTTGTTTTTCCCTTTAACTAATTTGCTTAAAGCAGTGTTGTCCAAATCCGGCCCTGGAGGGTTAGGGTCTCCTCAAAAGCCTGTCCTTAGGTTCTGCATGAGCCCGTTAATGACCTGATTATCTAAGCCAGCTAAGTGTAAGCAGGGAAACATCTAAAACCTGCAGGACCAGATCGGGACAAGCCTGGATTCAAGGCTTTTTCTGTTTGTTTTTGCATAGTTTTATTTTCCCAGAGGAACGATTGGGAATGTATTGAAGAAAGACTTTTTGGGGTAAAAAGTTTTACTGAACTGGATTGTTGGGACCTTGCTGATAGGTGAAGATCCTGGTTGTAAAATGATCAATGAGTGGATCATCAGGACGGTTCAGTGTTGCTTCAGTTCTTTGTTCTTTAGTCTGAACTTTGTTAACTCTGCTTTTTCCTGCTGCGGTCTCTGTATGTTTAACTGATTTGGATCCATCCGTTCCAGCAGCAGACTGCAGGTTAAACCACTTCTTCGTCGCACTTAGAAAACAGCTGACTGCCCACACTGAGCCTGGATTAACTGCTTTGTGTTACCTGTCTTATGTGCATGCTGGTATCGCAGGTTAAAGGTCGCGCCGAGGTCAGGTCATTGCTCCCCAGCACTGTGGAGATTATTCCATTACGATCAACCTTCCTGATCATTGTACCGTCCACAAAGTAGATCAGTCCATTCTTATCAACAGCGATCCCTGTAGGAAGAGAGAAATACGAAATCACATCAAAAAGCAGCAAACTGAGAGAACAATGTTTACACTCACCGTCCACCCGTTCAACTTCCTCTTAACACTTAGCATCTAATCAGCCAATCACGTGGCAGCAACTCGCTTCTTTTAGTCATGTAAATATGGTAAAGATGACTTCCTGAAGTTCAAACTTGAGCCAGTCTTCCAACTTAGGACCTAGCGGAGTCCTAAGGGTTAATGCTCATATACAGTTATGACTGTTCATAAGTGTCTAATTGTAATAAATGAACTTTTAATGATGAGACTGTAAAGGATTAGTGGGAGGTTTCCGTGCACACAGCAGATGGAGCAAAGTTAGGGTCAGATTTCAGGGCGGTGCTCCTGATTCTGTCATTTCTGTTACTGAACAGGTAAAAGGTTGACAGCTTGATCTGCGGCCAACATTATTCAATCGTACAAGTAAATTATTATTTAGCAATATTCATCATCATGATCAGACCGTCTGAGATCGATGTGCAGATGTGGAATCAAAGCAGACAGATGTTTGCTGTTCAGACCTGATGTTTTCCAGCCGTGCAGAACAATAACTTCACACAGTTAATTAGGAAGACGAAGAAGTAACACCATATAGATCTCTTGCACTGAATCTGCCCTTTCATGTGTTACATGATTTGGTGGAGAAAGCCAGAAAAAAAAACCTTTTATGAACCTCCTGGAGCTTTTAATTAGATAAGAAAAAATGCAGTGTGTAAAACTCTCTCGCCGGAATGAAATGCTTTAACAACAAGCTGCGATGATTTGAAGAATGAAGTTAGATTCTAAACAAACAGCTAGTCCAGTTCACTGCGGTTAACCTCCCGCTGGGATGTGTCTGTGTGAACACAGCACTGACACATCCTGCTGAAAGACTGGAGCCAACCTTCAAGACTCTCTTCGAAAACAAGTTTATCACCATGGGTAAAATTCTGAGCCCTATGTACAAACCTTCTTGGTGGACCCCTATGTAGACGTGATCAATGGTTCTCACGCACACTTTTAACATAGTATGAGACAAAGTTAATAAATATGATCTTAGTATAACCTCGAAATAGCAAAATGGCTTCTCTGGCCATAGTCCTGGCTCATCTGGTGGACGCTCTTGTGCATCGCTCAGCCTTTCGCTGTCTTCCTGTTCCTCTTTTTTCGTCTCCTCAACCTCCTTACTACCTTCAGAGCTACCTTCCCTTCCCATTTCTTCAATTGCATCATCAATCTCTCTCTCTGCTACAAGGAGGCCGGACCCCACACAAGCTACCCCTAACGAAAATCCTATAGTTGGGAGTAGTTAGCCATCCCTTAGTTATGCTGCCATAGGCTTAGACTGCTGAGGGACATCCCATGATGCACTGGAGTTTTCATCCTCATCTCTCTGCTCCTCATCTCTCATGTTAACATATTTCTCCTCTCTCAGCAGATTTCCCTGGATCAAATGTGATGTCTGTTGTTTCTCTTTCTGTCCTCTCCAACCCAACCGGTGACATTGGCGTGAATTGGCGCTATACAAATAAAGCAGAATTGGATTGAATTAACCTGCTTATAGTAGAACATACAACAGAATAAAAGCTACTTGACGTAGGTTTGACTAAGATTACTTAATCTGAATCAGCTACAGATGATTGATTGTAAACTGAAGAGCTACATTGCCTCCATGAGCTCACCTTGTCTCACATCCTCAGTACTAGGACACGATGATGGACCTGCTGCCGTGGCTGTGTGTGAAACAGGACCATGTGGTTCATGACGTTAATCTTTGCTAATATTGATAGTTTATAATATTACACTGATACTGAAAGGTTCAAGATTGCGATGCAATAAACTATTTTCTAGACTACACCAACAAACACACGAGTCAGATACTGCTCCCCTCTCTTCTCTAAGAAATGAAAAAGAAGCTGCTCCTCACTTTATTTTCTAATCCTTTGTTTTTTCTTTCCATTTTCTGGTATCCATATTTCACTTACTGCATGCCTTTCTCCTCTGGCTGTACTCTGCTGTAACTACTCAGTTGAACAGACTGGTGAGTGTGGACTAGCCCCAAAGAACATCTATCATGATTGTTAGTGCAGAATTTCATCTCTCAGTGCCTTCATTCGGGGAAACCGACTTTGATCATGACATTAAATAGTTAGAAAATTTAAAAATGGAACACCAAAAAAACTTTCATTCCAGGATTTTTAAGGGGCCCAAGTCTCCAGTGGGCCCTGGGTAAACAATACGTTTTACCCCCTACCCCCCAAAGCCCGACGTCCTGTTAATCACATTAATGGCCGCTGTTGGATGTCTGAGCTTGAGCCGTGTGTGTGTTAACAGTAGGTAACAGCTGAGTAGTTAACGGGTGTGCTGCAGCCAAATTAAACAACCCCAGCTGTGAGGGATTCAACCCATGTCCAAGGACGTTTGTTCCAGAAAAAAAGAGAGAAAAAAAAATCCTGTTTTCAAGTTAAATCCTTTCCAATATATTTCAGGGTGATTCAAGATCATAGTTCATATTTCCATGGTGCCACATCTTTTTAATCAGTTCTGTGTAACAGATCAACCAGCTAATCGGAGACCAGAGTGTGGTGATGTCTGTCTTGTTTTCTGGTTGTTCTAATCATGGATCATATCCTGAAACTGATGGTGGTTCCTTCAGGGTTCCTCATGAAGTCATAAAAAGTGAGAGTGATCCAAAGATTTAAGACGTAGAGAAAAGAGTCTTGTGAACCTTTAGTTGCGATCAGGAGGAGCTGAGATCACTTGGTTAAAGGTTTGGAAATCTCTTTATTTCAGTTGGTTCGGGTTCTTTTCTGTTAGCTCATTTTAACCTCAGCTAATGTTTTATCTTCATCCACCATCATGCCCAAGCAATCTTTCTGATGAAGACCAAATAAATTGTCCCCCATATGAAGAATCTAGACCAGAGGTTCCCAAACGTTTTGAGCCACGACCCCCAAATAACAAATGTTGGTCTTCAACCAAACGTTGCTGTTTATGCGTTAAAGTATGTTAAAAGATTAAGGTGTTTAATTTCATAGATTTATTTCTGAAATAATGGTTTCATTTTGACAGCCCTGATAAAAATCCCAAATTCATTTGATAAATGCAGGCTATATATTTATCTGGTGACCCCCGAAATGATCTTGCGACCCCCATTGGGGTCACAACCCCAGGTTTGAAAACCACTGATCTTGACCATGATACAGTGAAACAGCTGGTTGCCGTAGCAATGCTATAAAAACATCAAATGTTGTACTTCCAGGAGCAGAAATGATTTAGGATTTGTCATGAAGGGTCTTAACCCCAGCTGCTTTCCACACATACACATACCAGGAAGCTGTAGACTTCCAAGATTTTCTATGTTTCTATGTTCATGTGACTGAACAGAAACACCTGTGTTAGTTTTAATACTGTGGACTTTCAGTGCAGGTCTGAAGCAAAACTCTCGTGAAGGAAGGATGACTTCATACGGATGATAACACTCCTGATCTGTACCAAAAGGAGACAACTGGGAGGGATCACTGTACACCTAACCTATGATGATCATCCAGGTCTATCAACCCGTCTACCTGTGAAGAACTGTGTTCAAAGTTCTGCTCTCTGATGATATGAGACCATCAGACATAAGAAGAAGCTTCTGGTAGATGTACTGTGTCTGTACCTTTTGGCCCCAGCAGCTGGGCCTCGGTGGCTTTTCTTCCATCTCCACATCTGGCCTCATCAAATGGAGGACACTGCTCACCTGTACCAGCAACTACTTCTCCATTACCTGAACGCACAGACGGGGAAATGTGAAGATGAGTAAGTTAAACAGCTGATTTTATTCTGCCAACAGTGTTTTAAATAGGGAATGGTGAGACATGTTTTGTAGTTGGGGGGGGCAGTGCTTACTGGTGAGGTCACGAGCACCGCTGAGCACCTTGGGTCGGTAGATTCTCCGTGAATTAGTGTCAGACACGTATAGTTGCCCCGTTACCGGATCAGTGGCCAGATAGTAACGATGAGCTGGGTTGTTGCTACAGCAACACAGAAAAAACTAATTAGACATCAGTCTGTTCTTACAGATCCTGCTTTATCAAATCAAATCAAATCAAACTTTATTTATAAAGCGCTTTTTTCATACCAGAGGCAACACAAAGTGCTCTGCATAAAAAAAAATGCATGTAAAATAAAACAAGCCTTCACCCTACAAAATATATAATTGTAATTAAAAACACACTCATTATATTCTCTTTCACACACAATCATACACGCACCCACACCAAAATAAAGCCCCCCCCTCCACACACACACACACACATAAACACAACTTCTTAACTTCTGTCTCTTAACTGAATGTAAGATCAAATTAATTAGCAGAATAAAAACAAAACATCTGGCTTGACGCTGCAGTGAGGAAACAATATCTTTAGGATCCTCGACTATGGGGGCCAGTCCACCCATGTCCAGAGACGTCGCCACCACAGCAACCACCCCAACCGGGCCCACAGGCCGGGTCCACACCACAGCCTTATGGCTGTGGCGCTGGACCCCCCACCACCCAGATAGGGGCGATCACCACGACAACAACCCCTAGACCGAGCAGACAAAGCCCCCAGCGTGGAGGATCCCCGTAAGGAAAACACTGGAGTTAAAACAAAGATAAAATAAATGTAAGAACAATAAGAACAAGTAAGAGCAGCGATGATAAAAATACATATAAAGAATTTCATAGAATAATGAGCTAAAAATAGGTGAATAAATAAAATAAAATTTAATAAAACGACCAAAAAGCCGGTACCCCAGGGTCCGCGATGGTTCATAATTTAAAAGCAAGAAGGCCCAAGACCATTAAGACATTTATAAACCATTAAAATAACCTTAAAATCAATCCTGAAACGCACGGGGAGCCAATGCAGCGATTTTAAAACTGGTGTAATTTGTTCCCGCCCCCTGGTCCTCGTCAGAACTTGTGCTGCTGAGTTCTGCAGTAATTGTAAACTAGAAGCACTCTTTTTAGGAAGACCAGAGAGCAGGGCATTACAATAATCTATTCTACTAGAAACAAAAGCATGCATCAGCATCTCCGTGCTGGCAAGAGAGGGAAATGGGCGGACTCTGGCGATGTTTTTAAGATGATAAAATCCTGTCTTTGTTACATTTCTGATGTGTGGAATAAAGTCCAGCTCAGAGTCAAAAGGGACACCCTGATTCCTCACACAGTTAGAAGGATTAAAATGTTGTAATTTTGATAAGATGATCTCTCTCTTGTCTTCAGGACCGATGATTAAAACCTCAGTCTTGTCCTGGTTGAGCTGTAAGAAGTTCACAGAACACAGAACGCTAAATTCACGGAACATAAATGATAATGAAAATAATAATGGTGCAGATAAACATCATGATGGTGTGGAAGAGAGGGAGACGAGGAAGGAGGAATAAAGTGAAGAATCACTGCCAGTTAAAGCCCATAGGAGCCCAGTGTCTAGGCTTCCAGTCCCACTCAGATTTTAGTTCAGATGTGACACTCTGGAGGAGATTAATATTAAAGTAGGTCGGTCACTTATCTGTGACACGATCTTCATGATGTCTGCCACGCTGTCATATAAAATTCATCACACACAAAAGATATCAGGATGGATATCAGGATGTTTTGCTGGCCTCTGGCCTCCAGGCTCAGTGGTTGGTAATAACCAGCAGATGATCCCAGGGTGTTAACAAAGGCAGCTAAATATAAACACACTAAATGTGTCAGAAACAGGCTGTGTTTTCAATTATAAGTCATCATTATATAAAGAGAAAAAATCCCATTAATGATGCACTTATATTAAGTATAAAACCAGTCTGCAGAATAAATCCTGTTACCTACAGACATCCTGACATTTTATCAGGTTCTTCCTTCAGATAGGAAACATTCAGGAGTTTTTCTGCTATGTTCCCATCTTTCTGGAAAGCTGATGCTGATAATAAAACCTGTTTAAGGCCTGAATCGGAGACATACAGCCTGAGGAGGAAGCTGACTTCATTATCTAAACATGTCAGGGTGTGTTAAAGGATGTGACAACATGGGAAACACACAGAAAGAAGGACAGCAGGAAGTTCAAAGGAGAAAAAAAAGAAAAAGGAGGAACTGATAGGGATGATGAGAAATAATGTGGAGCTAAGTTACATTAAGATAACATTAAAGGAGTTGGTATGCAAAAACCAAACCGTTCCTGAATAAAAGGCTGAAAACTTGAAATTGAGTAAGTAGTTTACCACTGAAGAAGAAACTGTGTTTGAATTAAAAAGTGAAGCCGACAATGACAACAAACTTTTCTAGAAAAGAAGCCTGATGGATTCATTTTTACTTGTGAATGAATGGATGAAAAACTGACAGAGAATAAATCTTATGTTTTAAACTAAATGACCAGAGTCCTCCAGGCTGCATAGAATATGACTGAATATATACGTATAAAGAATAAGTTTCTTCTTTTCTATGACCTCATCACAAGACATCATGAACTTAAGTAAAGAAAGGAGGGAAAATCTGAAAGTAAGCGTTTCATTGAAAGCTCCGGGCCAAAGGACCGAATCATCCTTTTCTTTAATAAAGGAGGGTCTGTCGGATGGAGGGGGGAGCAGTGGGGATTTCTTTACGGTTGTGGAAGAGTGGACCAGCTACACCCTCTAAGGGTCTTGTGGGGATCATGGGAGTTCGCCCAATCAGTCTACATGTGGTTTGTGGACTTGGAGAAGGCATTTGTCCATGTCCCCCGGGAAATCTGTGGAGAGTCCTTTAGGAGTTTGGAGTACCAGACCCTCTTTTACAAGTGGTCCGGTCCCTGTACGACTGGTGCCCACATTGTCGAATCAAAGTCGACAAAGATTTGTTTCCAGTGAGGCTTGGACTTCTCCAAGGCTACCCTTATAACCAATCCTGTTCATAACGTTTATGGACAGAGTTTCTAGGATCAGCCGGGGTGTTGAGGGGATCCGGTTTGGTGGCCTCAGGATTTGGTTTCTCCGCTCTTTGCAGATGATCAGAGACCATGGTCCTCAGCCACAGAAGGGGTGGAGTGTCCTCTCCAGGTCAGGAATGAGATCCTGCTCCTCCTGTTCAGGAGCGAGGGATATATGGAACGGGAGATAGACAGGAGGATCGGTGCAGCATTTGAAGTGACGTGGACTCTGCATCTGTCTGCCGAATCAGTTTCCTCCTCAGGGTTACTGGACTCTCCCTTAGTGATAGGGTGAGAAGTTCGGTCTGCTGCTCCTCCACATCCAGAGGAGCCAGATGAGGTGGCTCAAGCATTTGTTTAGGATACCTCCTGGACACCTCCCTGGTGAGGTTTTCCAGGCATGTTCCAACAGGAGGAGACCCTGTGGAAGACGTTTCAGGAATCCTTGAGGAAGTGGCTGGGTAGAAGGAAGTCTGGGTCTGCCTGCTACCCGACCCCAGACAAGCGGAAGAATATGGATGGATAATGGATGGTTCAGTTCTGCTTAACCCACTGTGTCGCACGCTAGGAAGCGGATATAAACACACAGTCCGTTTTGAACGCGTACCATGGCTGATTTAGCGAAGAAACGTCAGAGGACATTATCGGAGGAAGGGTGCAAAAGAGAGAGCAAGAGATAAGAGTCAAGATAAGACTGACTTTTACTGACTGGAGAGAGCTCAGAGTACAGGTAGGATGCTGAATCAGCTGTCGATAGATGGCGCGTCACTTAGAAAGACTACAAAAGTTCTTTAATGCGTCTTTAAAGGAAACATTGGAGCTTCTTTTCTTAGTATTTGGAGAATTTAAAGGCTATTCCACTCAGTCAGGAAAGGTTCAGAATCAAAGTTCAACCATACAATATGACAGCTGCTGTTTGTGAAAGCTTCCTGCACTGCTGAATGGTAACTAGGATATAACTAGTCATCATGAACAGTTATACTAACAGGAATTCTAGTGAGACATGCCATTGTTTTAGGATGCAGTTCTCTCCTTTTTAATCCAGGGGACCAGTCACCATATCCTCCCCTCCTATCATCTCCTGTCCTTGTGTTGGTATCGTTGCCAAGAGCTAATGCTAGAGTGATGATGTGCTGCTCGTCTGAGCTGACAGCAAACTACAAGACTGGGTTTTCTGTGAAAACTTGCCATGATAAGATGATGGGGAGACATAAAGAAACAGGAAAAAGCCACATCTTTGATGGTAACAACAAAGAACTGCTTCTCTCTGCCTCTGCTGAAAAGCCTCCTGCAATATTCCTGTGCAGAATTCCATCTTTTCTTTACTTTAATGAGTCAAATGTGATCATTAAGGGCAGAAATATAAACATGAATGGACAGCAGAATAAACAAAAAGCTTTAAAAGGATTAGCCTCTCTTACCTATGCCTGAAATCTTTGTTTCTTTAGTACAGTGCAAGCAAAGGCAAGAAAACAGAGAAAACAGGATTTAGTAGACAGCTGAGAGTCAACAGAGGAAAGAAATGAGAAATGAGACACAGTTAAAAGTCTATTATGTGTTAGGATTTACAGAAACATCAAAAAGAAAAAGATCTTTGAGGAATTAATGTTCACAAAATTAATTCACAGGAAGCCTTTCCATTATCACTTAATCGTCTTCCTGAGCTTTTCAACGTCTTTAAAATGTCTTCTTCAGAGCTACAGGTTTAAAGTTGAGAGAAAAGCTGTGCAGAGCTGAGTCTGCTCAGGTGTTGGCCTCCATTTCATAAAATATCAGAATAATGTCTTTGGTTTCACACGGTTTTATTCCAGTCCTCCCACCTCCATGATAAACAAGAAAACAGTGCACAATATGGATTTGGTGGATTAAAATAGATCACATCCTCTGTGGCTGACACATTTCTTTTTATAAACATCCCCCCCCCCCTTACCGTAGCTCCATGACACTGGTCACATTCCCAGAAGGGAAGATTCTCCTGATGTAGTTGAAGTCTCCAACGAAGAGGCTGCCATCTGCTCCACAGGCCAGAGCCAGAGGCGCCAGCAGCTTGTTGCCCTCCGCCTGTCCATTACAGCTGGGACAGGAGATGCTGCGACGACGACCATTTCCTGGAAACCAAGGTTGACATTCACTTTTATTGATCAAACTGTTAGTTTTGGATATGAAGCAAGATTTTGTTTGTCTTGTGGAATGATTTTTGCTTCTCTTTAATCTTTTCACTGGACAGATCATTAACCTGAAGAACTCAGCCTGTCAGCTGAGTGACAGGTGGTGGGATGAAACCTAAACTCATCATTTACATCTTATTAGTCACTAATAATATAAATATAGAGGCTTAATAAACAGGGTTTAAATATCCGCAACTTTAATAACCAGCTCTGCTGAATCATTTATTCATGAACTCTGGAGCTGTAACAGGTGAGCAACCTATCACAGCATTACAGTGCGAATATGACACATGATGACAAAGCTCTGCACAATGACTCACTAATTTGAGTCAGGTGTGTTGGAGCAGGGACACATTGAAAACCTGCAGGATCGTGGTCATCGAGGTCAGGACCCTGCTCTAAATATTATTCAAGTTCAGTTTTCAGCAAATTCAGCTTGTTCAGCACTGCAATGAATATGGCATTTTCGGTGTGACACCAGCGCAGGAAAAATATCCCCCTTTTTTTATATCGGTTTTATTTTTGGTGATGATTTATTCACAACAGCCAATCAGAGGGGGCAGAGCCATATGGTGCACAAATCAGGTGTCGGGGGTGGAGTCATCTGACTTCCTCCCTCTGCAACTCAAAGGTGGATCTGATCAGATTTTCTAGTGTCATGTGTTCTTTCACAAGAGATTCACAATGAAGGCCTGAAAGACATATCTGAAAAAACAACTTTATAAATCACAGGAATTTGATCCAAAAAGTCTTCAATCCTTTTTAAAGGTAAATATTTTTAACAAGCATGGGTGGCATCTGTATACAGGCAGAGGATTAGTTTAGTTTTTAATGTGGTCACACTCACAGATCTCTTACTCACCCATGATGCTGCTGATGACAGGAGGCTGCAGGGAAATGAAGATATTCTCTCCGCTGCCCTTGTACAGTATTCCTGGTGGAGATGAACATTAAGATGACAGTAAGCAGCCTGACTGTTTCAGACCTCTAATGATTGAACAAAGGAAGGGAATTTTATTCAGAAAGCCCAATTCAACAATGAAATTCAAGTTCTTTAAAGAAAACATAAGAATTAATTAGAACAAAATGTATCAATAATACATGAAAAAATGAGATAAAGCTAAAGATACCCATTCAGTCCTTCAGTTTAATTAAATAAATATAATACAAAGTTGAACTGAAACCAGAAACAACTGCAGCAGACCTGCAGAGGATTTGCTCCACACACAAGTTTAGCTTTAACTCCGGGGACAGAATTGACACCTGTTCCAGGATTCCAGTCAGACCCAAAATTGACCAGAAGATCTGAAAGGCTTTTTGCTATCTTTCTGAACCAACAGCAAGATTTTACAACCCAACTGCACCAGTGTAGAGAACTCCGAACAACTGGTCCAGTATGGTCCACTGTTGGGGAACCAGGGAGATTAAGTTTTAAATAGAGGTAATCAGATGGTGCTCTTATCCCAGCATGCAACATGTGTGATATATCTTCACAGTCTCTAATATATGGAGTAATTGTAACAGTCTTATATTTTATTTATAAATAGATAACTAGAACTCATAATGTCATAATGCTTGTGTGTGTGTGATGGTATCTCTGGAGAAAAGAAAAAAGAGATAAAAAGTATTTATTGGATTTAAAAAGAGTACAAACAGAAATTTAGGAAGATTAAAAGGATGGAGGATAACAGAGGACAGACAATGTGAAGTAAAAGAAGAAAGAATGTGTAGGACTGTGCAAGGAGGAAAAGAAATGAATGAACTCATTCTTCAAAGTAAAACATCAAAGAGATGCCTCCTGTGGTGTGCTGAATTATTAAAACTCTGCCATCTTGGAGAAGCACCCTCCATTTTATGCTTCTACATGTGTGCTCAACCATCCAATCCATCCATCCATCCGTCCGTCCGTCCTCCATAACCACTAAGTCCATCACAATCCCACTTGACTTTCAAATTTCTGACAAATGTTAAAAACTGTGTTGAATGAATGAATTCTGTCAGTCTGCACATCTGTTAGTGGTGCAACGGATTAATGAACTCACGGTTAGGATCGGATCATGTTTTTCAAGTCACGGATCGGATCAATTTTTGGATCAGAAAAGAAAAAATGACAAGAAAAAATCTAACTCTCCATTTATTTATTCAAGGTTTTTGCCTATCAAAACATTCAGCTCAAGACTCATTCCATTCAATTATATAAAAACAAATTGAGGTGCAATATAAGGCATGAAAAACAACTTAAAATGTAATTTAGGGTAGCATTGCTTCTTACTGTGAACATGGAGAGAGAAAAAACACTGGCTTATGTTCACCTCATTAACAAAAAGACAGAAAGAAATGTAGTTTCAAATGAATGGCCACAGTCAACATGTTCCACATGTTTCCCAATTATGGTTCCCCAGCTTTAAGCTTAAAGCTACACAACTTTTTGCCAGAATTTGCCAGTCGGCACTAGTTTCAGGACGTCTGCCTGACAAATCAACGCAGAAATCTGTTGCTGTGTGAGGAGGCGAACAGACAGTGCACGACTGCAGTTGCAGTATTTCAAACTTGTTTGAATTTTTTTATGTGAATCTGGTCGTGTGCGAGGTTTACACACTCAACTGGAATACACATATCTCCAACAGCAAATGAGAAAGAAGAGCTGGGACACAAGAAATAGTGTCAGTGGATAGCTTGATAGCTTGCTAATCAACAATTTCCCTTAGGGGATCAATAAAAGTATTTATCTATCTATTTATCTATCTAAAAGTATTTAATTCTCTCACCTCCAACTCCTATTGCAGTGTAAAATGTCAACACTTCAAACGTCAACGCCTCCATGACTTGATCCACATCCAGTTTTTCTTTTTGGTGGATTTCACAGAGCAAATAGCTGCGCAAATTACGGCAGCAAGCAGTCTGCCGGCCATGGTTGTTTGTTTACACCGTGAGTCCGCAAGTTTTCTTTTTTAGTTTTTTTTTAGGTCTGTGGGATTGTAGGTCTGTAGGACTGTAAATCTGTAGACCTGTAGGACTGCAGGTCTGTGGATTTCTAGGTCTATCGACTATAGCACTGCAGGTCTGTAGGATTGTAGACCTGTGGGTCTGTTGGTCTGTAGGTTTGCCGGTCTGTGGGATTGTAGGTCTATGGGCCTGTAGGTCTCTGGGTCTGTAGGATTGTGGGCCTTCAGGGACTCTCATGGTCAATGGGCTTCCTGGCTGTAGACAGGCTTCATGTTGAACACATGATGTAGGTGTAAGTAAGAAAGAAAATGATTGTTTAATGATAACCAACAGAAATAACAGACGGCTTCTTAGAACTCAGCAGAATACAACAAACCAGGAAGCCCTGCTCTTTACATAAAAAAGACGGTTCTAATAACTACACGTTATATTTTTATTGTTTTTACTACTAATAGTAATTACTGTATTCTCACTTTAATGCCATGTAAAGGGTTGGACTTGTTAATGAATGCAGGCAAACTTGATCTGTGGAGGATCATGACAGGATAAGGAGCTGAGACATCACCATGGAGCTCAGAGAGAACAGCTGCTTCTCACACTGAGAGGAGACAGTGGTCAATACCTTCGTTTTTCACAGTCAGCATGAGATATTAATGTTGGCCCTCAACTTCCATACAAGGAATCTCCGTTCCCATGCACCCATCTCTATATTCTTCTTTTTAGACTTCTCTCTGTCATCCTCTCCTCCTCTGCCTCTTTCATCTCTCCCTTCATTCTGCAAGTTGATTGATCAACAGAGGTCGACCCAGCAGGGTTCCTCACATGCTGCGCTGCGGTCTGCAAAGAGCAGAAAAAAATGGTTGCCTGTGTGTGTGGTGATGAAGGATGATGAGATTGTAAGTGAAAGACAGTGAGAGGTAGAACATTGAATTCTCCTACTGTGTTAAAAGAGAAGCCAGCCAGCCTTTCTCACAGTTCCTTAAGTGTATGTGTGTGAGAGAGATATAAAATGCTCAGGTTATTATATGTGGATTTTAATCACATCCATTAAAGCTACACACACGCTAGACATTTGTGCCTTAAAAGGTGCCATTTTAAAATAAAAATGATCAGTCATATTTTGGCACCGTCTGAGAAATAATCAGACTTTCTTCCTCTATAAAATGAGCTCATGTGGCTGTTTGCAGACACATACACACTATGTTTATTCAATTCAGCTTTATTTATACAGAGCTAATTCACAACAGTCATTTCAAGGAGCTTTTATAAATGCATTACAATTCAATCCAATTCATCATAGTCCAATTAAATCCAAATAAAACAAATCCATTCCATGACCCACATTAGTCCAATTTATGATAACTGTGTTCATATAAACTAAAGGTCAGCCAACTTGTATTTTTTTAAGGGCCGATGCCAATTCTTAGTAATCATGGAGGCCGATAACTGATACTTAGGACAAATATTCCATTTAAGTAAAAATAAAACTCTTAACCAAAATCAATGCTTAATTTTGTTTAAATGCTGTTCAGCATTTTTCTCTGTCATTCAACAACGATTGCAGGGAACCCCCGGCTCAGCAACATCATAAGTTCACTAAACATAGATAGATAGATAGATAGATAGATAGATAGATAGATAGATAGATAGATAGATAGATAGATAGATAGATAGA
>JBBBVU010000004.1:3066335-3076473 GCA_037177055.1 Atherinosoma microstoma
CAATGAATGACAATCAGATTGGCTCAAACTGATTGTCTGTGAAGCGCCCTGAGATGACATTGTCGTGAATTGGCGCTGTACAAATAAAGATGAATTTAATTTAATTTAATTGAAATTGTTATTTTTGTGTTTTACATACCTATTGGTCTGTCTACCTGTTGGGAATGGCACATTAGATGTCACTTGGGCCCTGTCTTCCCAGTGTTCCCAGCCCTTAAATTCCTGCAGTTATGAACATTTTGTCCCTCTCTCACTCTACTCTACAGCTAGCAACCTATGGTCCCTTTGCACCATACATTTACACATTATTCCATGCCCATCCACATCTTACACTACTGAGTGACTGATATTTCACATGCCTTCTGCTTATTTTGAGTTGTGGTTATTTAATAAGATGTAGTAATTGGTTGCTGAAATTAGTGTATCTCTGCTTTTGTCATGACCCTATGAGCCAGGTTGTGACACTGAAAAACTCATCAGCTCAACAGTTCAGCCAAGACACTAAATCTTTGTATCTGGCAGTCAGGAACAACCTATTATGATGCAGCTGGTAAATATCCTACAACTGCATGAAAAAAATTGCAGCTATAATGTCTCTTCAGCATGACTGTGAAAAGAAGAATCAGAGGAAAAAAATAAAGACATCTGCTGCGATATCAAAGAACTAAACTGGCTGACCAGCTGAAGTGGAGAATACATCCAACTGCTTTACCAAAGCTCACACTGAGGCAGCCAGCTTTGCCTTGGTTGTTGCCTCCCTACCTGACTCAGGGGTGTATCGGCAGCAGACCAACCTCAACGCCCCATGCTGCCTTTGGACTTTCACACATGACATGGATGCACAATGAAGACACATCAATCTCAGCTTGAAAGGCATCAGTGAAAAAGGCAAAGTCAAGCCAAAGCAGTAGCAGGCTGAAGGTGCACACAAATAATACTGATGACATACTAAAACCAACAGAAGCACATAGAAACTGTAATGTAGGAACACGATTACGAACAGTTGTTTGAGTTTAGATGGAGCGTTGTCTTGGATGCCAGGCTTTTTTTTTGGTATAATCAGAGAAAATATTTCATACACATCTACATCACATGTATGTTACAAACTGCTTGAATAATGTCTGTATTCCATCTTTATACCAAGCGTGAGCACATCCATTAAAACAAGCTAATTAAATCTTTCCCCATTGGCAGTTACATTGCGTTTGCCGTCAGTGCTTTAAGAAATACAGTGAATATGTTAAATATGTTCCTTCGGCCATTTACTTTTTACAACCATTTACTTTTCCAGTTTTCTGTTGTTAAAACATGCCAAACTTGAACACAAGTCACCATCAAATTCATCATGAGCTTGTTGGTGACAGGTAATTAAAATATAACATTAAACATGACCTAACATATTTAATAAAATGTCAAATGTATAATTTTTCAGCATCTCATATTTTTTCCCAAATGTTTTGGAATAGGGGTTGTACATTTCGATAGGAAATATATAGGAAATATGACCCACTGACGAAAATTACATGAAATATCAAAATTTCAATTTGATGTGAACTAACTTCTGATTAATCACTAATCAGTCCTGAACATCAGCTGATTTGTCTCAAAACTAAACAGCTTGAGTGGATCCCTGGGAAATTCAATGGGCCCCAAATTAATTTTTTCTTTCTTTCGATTTCTTATATTCTTTTATTTCTTAAATTGTAGTGTTAAACTCCTTTGATGGTGGTATGGCATGACATGGTTATAATTAACAGACGTGTTAATTATATTCATGTATGTGTATGAAATTAAACAAATGAAATTCCAAATCTGAAAATGCTATTTAAAAATCAACTGTCACAGTGGCATGACAAACTGTACAAAATTAAAATAAAATAGCATTTTTGTAGCGGAGGTAGTGGAAGCAGAAAATACAGCTGCAATATTCTGCAATAGGTTTTATCTTTTCTTCAGTGGCATTTTGCGTTCTCTTTTTCCTGCTTACATGCAAAAAACCGAGATCTCGTCAGAAGCGGGATGTATGCGCAGACGACGTCTGAGCATAACAAAATGGCGACCGCTATTCAAAGTATTTTTCATCACCACCACTGGAGTATGTTTTATCTATTTCATTACAGCTCGCCCCTTAAACGTTAAAACATCGACACGACACGACATGTCATTATACAGGAGTAGAAATGTGAGTTTACTTACTATGAAGTTCGCATCTTTAAGAAAATCTAATATGTGGTTTGTGAAGCCAAAATAAGAATAACAACAGCAGAGGAATGTTGATCCCTCTCCTTCAAACACATACCCAGAAGAGATTTTCACATTTTCATAGTATGTTTTAGTCTCAGAGGCACGAATACACATTATGAGCTGCAGTGGTGTCCCTCAAGACACTAAATCACACCACATACAAGAGTGTGCATGTGTACTGAACATCACCAGTCACACTTGCATTTAAAAACACACACATGCGTGCGCACGCACACAACCACTGAATTGGGTGACAATGTGTTGAAAGCCTAAGAAGACTGCAGGGAGGGAGGAGTGAAAAGCAAATTTATGGGTGACATGACAGATAGAGGACAGCAAGAAAAGAAGGGAGGATGAAAGCGATTTGTAGATTGGTGAAGAGGCTAATTTAAATCAAATCTGTTATCTAATAATAAGACTTTTTTCAGCTTCACTGTCAATTGGTAATGACTTCAGTCAGAAAAATGCAGTCCCCGGCAGCCACCATTTTTACAACCTTCAAATAAACAGTCAGCAACAACTGCTGGGCAGGGATCAGGTGACCTCTTGTAAGTTTAGCACTAATAAATATGACTTATTGCACATCGATGGTTCTGTGAGTCTAATACTGAGCTGGTACAGAACTAGTGTCATGAAGAAACCATAGAAAGCCAGGTTGATGAGGATGTTTTGATCTTGCATGGGTGCTCTTGGTATGAACATTTTTCTTTCACACAACAAAAAATGAGAAAATGCAGCAGATGTTCTTACAGTTAGTTGTAACATTATTCACACTTTCTGGTTTATTAGTCTTTTTGAAAGGATTATATGTCCCGTAAGTTCTTAGTCAATATTTTAAATGTGCTTTATGGCTTGACTTGAGTCACTGTCAAGTGTTGATGCTGTTTGAGGTGCTCCCTGATAGGTCTAAACTGATGAAACACACAGAGAGACAGTGTGTTGGGTAGGGATGGGTACCAAATTCTTTACTTTTATTGGTACCTACAGAATTCCGTCGGTACTACCGAGTAACGATTCATGTCAAATCAAACGGTGCCATGTTTCGGCATGGCACCGAAATGTCTATGTCGTCATTTTGTAAAACGGTGAAGGAAAAATCTGAAGGTCGTCTGTCATTTTGACAGATTGCAATTCACACCCGCTACCACTGGGTGGCGAGAGAGCACATTAATCAGCTATTGTCTTGTGACTACTACGGTGGAACTGCAACACTGGCAACACGTTGGCAGACAGATGTCTTACTCATTCTGATTTTCTAGAGCTGAATCCAAATCACCTCACTCCAATATATTCTTTCAATCTGAACTTATTGAAACTATTTTCAGTACGCGGAGCTGTGTTTTAATTTGTACATCATTAAGGAAAAACACTTCTCCGTTGTAGCTAACCGCTTATGTTTTAGTGAAACAGTGAATCATGTTGGTGTTGTTAGAATAGAAACAGATGGACATTGCTTAAACATATTGATTAGAAATTAGCCTATATGTTGAAAATGAGAAATAAATCTGTTATTCCCATATAAACAAACACAAAAGTACCATAAATTGGTACCTTTAGGTACTGGTATCGATTCCCAGGTACCAGGAAATGGTACTGTATTGGTTTAAATGTGAACAGTACCCATCTCTAGTGTTGGGTTTCCACCATCTCTCTGTTCATCTCCCCTAAAGAGTGTGCTTTAATTTCCAACAGTTCATAAATCTCTTTATCTCAGATAAAGCTGGTCAATTTAGACTCACATCATATTCATCTAGTTTCAAAGGAAGATGATTTTTTTTATTCACTTCAGGTGAAGCTAAAACTTTGTTCAATCCAGAAGAGACACATTGTTGGACTGTCTCAGGGCAACAGAAAGCTAATGAGCACAGAGGGTGTGAGCTTTGGTATGCTGTGGTATCTTCAGCAATCAAGTAGTTGTTTGCGGCTGCAACAAGGTTGAAACATTTATGTGTTGCTCTGCTTATACTTACAGCTTCTGTTTCATGTCAATCATAAAGCGTTTGTTGCTGTGTTCCATCAGCAGCTGGTGTAGGACTTGGTTTTGTCTCTTACCATTCTGTACATCCAGGATGTGATGTTTATCCAGTGTCCATCCTCCCATGTTGGAAGCATCCATCTCGTAGCCTTGCAGTACGGCTGTTCTCTTTTCCCACAGGATGAGGTCCAGGCATGACTCATATTCAAACCCCACTGACACTGTTGGACACACATAGCACAAAGCAGATTGTGTGTCTTATTCCTTGATTTTACTGAGACTGTTACACGGTGTTTGTTAATCGCTAGCATCGCCGACTGTACGCTATAATCCTCATAATCAATCAAGAGTTCGTCTAAATAATCTGTTCCTCTACAAACTAGATTTCCTAAAGACCACTAACAACACAGTCTTTTCAGGAACAATTTATGGAACATTCACAGAGTGTTCAATATGAACACTTGATAACTGCTAGGAAGCTATGCTAGCTCACCCAAAGATGAAGTGTTGTAGAAATTCTCTGAAACACTGAAATGTGCCTCAGTTTGTCAGGCAGCTGCATCGCTTTGCCCTAACTTTGTATCCCAAAAATAATCAGGACACCCAAGCCACTGGCTTGGAAGCACCAAGTGGTGAGGGTAGGGGTAAAACGGGACTGAGTTTTGGAAATTAAGCTCATGAAATAATCAGTGCCATCCAACAGAAACCTTCTGATGCAATGGGAAAGTGACTCTACTCTGAAGCCCCGATGACTGAGCCCCTCACCCCATCCCAATGGTGAGCCCTGCCATCCATCAGAGCAAACTCATATCTGGTGTGATGTCATTTCTTGAGTCGCTACCCACAGCTCATGACCATAGACAAGAATCAGAATGTAGTCTGATTGATAAATTAACAGCTTCCCTTTCAGCTCAGTTCTCTCTTCACACTGACAGATCGGTACAACTTTTGTACTGATGCAGATGCTGCCCCAATCCACCTGTTAAACACATACCCTGGAAAGGCCCCAGTTTTAGACTGGAACACTGACTATTAGCAGTCCACCAGAGTCAATCTCTGACCTCCTGAATGGCCACTTAGGAGCAACAGCCCCACATGGAGAAACTTAAACTGGCTCAAGGTAAGGATACATGAAAACCAGTCAGGTAAGGATACAGGAAGACCAGTCATGTAGGGAAACATTAAGATCTTCTGTTTTCATTTGGGTTTCTTATTTGATCTCAACCCACCAACTGCCTCTGACAGTCCATAGACACGTTGGCCATAGGCATCAGTCTTGTCCCAGATGAAGGTGTAGGATAGATTTGGTTGGGCAGGGAACCATTTCTGGAAGAGTCGGCCCACCACCGCCACCATCAGGTGAACCTGGATCAACAGGATCAGACACAAAGGTTACTATGGTTCAGCTAAATGAGGTGAAGATGCCTAATATTGATAAGAGCATCTTATTTCACCTTCATCAGATTGAAAGGTATTGAGGTTTGTGTCATGGAGACTTTAAGGACTGGTTTATATCCTGCAGCTCTGGAGCTCAGGTAGATCAGTTTTAGATCACTGCCAGGTATTGAAGTTTCTTCTTGTAAAACCTGAAAAGGATAGATAAGACGACACAAATCATCTTCATCATCTTCACACTCCTCACCAACACAAAGCTTCATCTTGCTGTTAGCAGACAGAAAATAAAATGATCAATGTATTCCTTCTGCAGATTTATATTTTCTAGACTGTGTTTGGTTTCAACTCACACTACTAAAAACTAGGTTTACATCATGAATATGTGAGAAAATGTCAGAAATGATGAATTTAACTTTTTTTTTCACAGTAGAAAGTGAGAAATGCAGATAGCTCGGTTCAGTAGCTCGGTTCAGCCACGGCTGTTTGACAAGACACTAAAAGTGAGTAATGGAGTCTGGCCGAGCTTCAAACAAGTGAACGTTCAAATGAAGTCTCCAGAGGAGGTCCACATTTATGTCAAATTACAATGGCTCTCCTCTTTGAAGACATGTGTCAGTGCATATCTTATTAGGTGCACCTGCAGGTGAAGGACAAGCAGGACTGCTCTGATTTAGACATTAAAACTATAACACAATGACACACTGCTGACCTTCTGTACAACTATGGGAGGAGATTGTCTTGTATTTTCACAGCCGACACTTCGATCACTATTAAATGACAAGACCCACATCATCCTAACAACTTCCATGTCTGTCATTTTACAGAGAATAAAATAATTGATTTACCAATAAAGTCAGTTTAAATGAAGTGGAGTTATCGGTGTGTGTTGTGTTCCCCTCTGATTTGTGATGTTATGTTTGGACATATGTCCTTATATGGAAGCAGAACGACTCCCTGTCCTATTAGTTTACTAATACACACACCAGCTCATCATTAGCTCCACTGTTGCCACGTTCTTCGAGTTTCCTTGTTTTTCTTTTTTCACATAGACCCTTGTTCTCATTCGATTCCCACACATTTCCTATATATCTGAATTTGTCTGACTGAACTACACAAACCAATCCCAAAGGTTCCTATGGAAACTTTAAACGAAAAAAAGTATTTTTTATTAAAACTGTCAGACTTACTTCAAGGTGAAAATTCAAGGAACAAGACAGAAAAAGAAGTATATGTTGAAGAAAAAAAGCTCTGCAGGGAATGGTTCATTCAACTGTATTTTCCTTTTCATTAGCTGTGTGTTTAGTGTTCATTTCATATCCATTACATCCCCTTTAGGTTTGCCCTTCCCTCTTATGGAATCGGTTCACAAAAAAACCCACGAAGTTGTTCTCATTTTGCTTTGTCTTTGATCTGCACGTTCATGCACAAAACTACCCCCCCACACACACACACGTTCACACGCACACACAGACTCTTGGCAAATAAAAGTAATTATGGGGAACTGGTTCAGGGTGGTGAAAAAACACACACAATTGTGTCATCTGTTTAATTTCCTCAGGGGGGATGGTTAACACAATGTGATGACAGAACCCCACTGCTGTATTTATTCAATCTGTCGTCCCTCCACATCCAAGAGACATTTACTGTCTCTGACACACACAGAAACAAATAGCTAAAGAACAAAGACGACACTCTGGCATCACTTTTCTACAAACAGAAAAGCTTTTTTGACCAATAAAACGGGTGACTGGTCTGACAGGCAGCTGGAGGCAGGAAGTAAGGCTGTGTGTGTGTTAATATGCACACACACTACCAGTTTCCTAGAAAATGATAATCTCCAGACTAATAATTCCTTCTCCAATAGTTTTTATTCAAAAGTCCAAATCTCCAGTTTGTTTTAAGCTTCAATCATGTTTTTAATTGAGTGTTCTTTCTTTTTCCCTTTCTCTTGTTTATAATTTTAAATTATACTTCTTATTTACTGATGTTTATTGTGATTTTTTTCTATTTGTGGCTGCTTTTTAATGCTTTCTTTGTACAATCTGTAATGCTTTCAATGTTTTATGTAAAGCACTTTGAATTGTCTTGTACGGGAAATGTGCTATACAAATAAACTTCCCTTGCCCTGAGGTTAGTGTGTGTGTGTGTGTGTGTGTGCGGTACCACAATTGTCCAAAACTATTTATTCTCCAAAGAAATGACGGATGTAATGATACTTATTTATCAAAAATTCTAATCACCTAATTTTCTTCTTTACTGTGTTCTTCCTGTCAGGTTCAGCATTAATATGTAATCCAACAATAAACAAATAAAAACAAGTAAAATAATAAATATGAACACTTAAAAGAGAAACCATATAACTGCAAACTCTTTACTTTTCATCTGGAAATCTCCCTCTTAGAAAAGCTTATTTGTGTGGCACAACACGGCAGCCAAACCATGATGCTGGACAGAAAAAGTCTTTTTAATTTTTTTTATTTTTACTAAAAAAACACAAAAATGTGCACTTTAACTGAAAATTCTCAGCCATCTTTAAAAATGTTTGATGTTACAGAAATGTTTCTGGATTTGATCATTTAATTGATGGTTCTGGGAAATCAAACCAATAAAAACACTTGAAAAGGATGTGAACACACACTTTGTATTAAAATGCATTACATGTTCATTCAGTAGTGATCTAGGGAGACACCCATTGATTAGCCCATATAGATAATGCACTATTAATTTTACATATTGGGATAAACTTAAAAAAAAAAAAAGATTTCCAGCATGAAGCCCAGTCTACTTAGTTTTAAGGGCACATTCACACTTGCCCCATTTGGTCTGCTTTAAACCAACCCTGGTCCGCTTCCATGGATAGTACAGTTTGTTGTTTGTTTAACACTCATTCTCACTCTGGTTCGGACCAAAGAAGTGAGCTGATTAATCAGTTTTTAGAGGTTGATTTTATTCATCAAGTATTTTGTCTGAGCCTGTGAAATGAAGTTGGCTTTGTCCATGTTGTTTTATTTGTGTTATGTTCT
Source organism: Atherinosoma microstoma (assembly GCA_037177055.1). NCBI lineage: Eukaryota > Metazoa > Chordata > Actinopteri > Atheriniformes > Atherinidae > Atherinosoma > Atherinosoma microstoma. The sequence goes on from JBBBVU010000004.1 coordinate 3,074,973, forward strand.
GACTTTGATGATGAGTTTATGAAAATGTTCTTGTTTTTATTTTGAAGGAGGTAAATTAGACTCTCAGCTGGTTCATCACTTCATTATCTAACGAGCCAACTAACTAAATAAATAAACAATTGCTAAGAGTTTCTATTTCTAAAAATCATTCACAAAGATCTCACCGTACTTCTGCAGAAAGTTCCTGACATTGCATGACATTGCATTTCACCGGTTTTACCTGAGTTTCAGGTATGATGGGTCCGTCTTCCAGGGACCCTCTGTGAAACGTGGACAGAGGGGAGGAAACGATTACAGGACTGGGTCTGATGAAACCACTCAGATCACAGCTTGGAATGTCGTTCTCCTCCTAAAAAAGACATAATGTTAGCATGCCGCTGCGTGTCCTTGGTAGGACATCTTCCAGTTACCGAGGCATCATGTCTACAATCATTCTGTCTTTGGTTGGAGTAACTGGAAGGTGCTATAGGAAGCTGTGGTTCTGATCAGTCACCAGTCCCTGATCCAGTAAAGACTGACACCACTCACCTTCTTCATGACCAGCGTGTCCATCACATAGAAGGCGTTCCACGGCACCCACACCGTTCTGTACTGGGTGAGGAACGGAGCGCGCTCAAAACTCAGAGTCAAGGATGCCCCGCCGTTGGCCAGCAGGTCAAACCTGTGGACATTTCAAAACCAAGAAAGCAAATAAAAGTCTGTCCCACTCCTGTCAGGTCAGTAAAGAGGGATCATCATGAAGTTAACTTGAGCCAAACGTTTACATTTTTACTTCGCCAAAGTGTGAGGAAAGGATCTGCACCATGTTTAACTTCTGAGGTTCAGACTATTTCACTCATTGTTTGATTGTTTTCATATTTTTGTGTCTCCAGCAGGTTTATAGCCTGTATTGATTACTCTTCTGGTGATGTGGCTGAGTGAAGCTAGAACCTGAGCCTCATCATTTCTTCCTTTTACGTAACAACTGGAAGTCCCATCACCAGGCCTATTAGTGACAACCTGTTTTTACCATGTAAAGCATTTTGTGTTGCTTCTGTATGAAAAGTGCTTTATAAATAAAATTGAATTGAATAATTAAAAATGATTGGTCCTTACAAACCATGTAGCACACTGTAAACTGGGTGCTTATTTATGGCGATCATGCTTGGTGGTAATTTGCTACAAGTCACATGCCAGCCTGCAGACAGGCTGATCTATTAAAGGTGTAACAAAACATTCTGACAAGGTAGTGTTACTCAAGCATATCAATTAAGAAAAAATGCAAAAAGAAATCCTGAATATTCCAAATATTTGATAATCATAAATAATAGAGTACATACATGCCATCCTTGCGTGTTATGGTGTATCCATGATCAGGATAGTGGACAAATGTCACATTGACTCCAATCAGAGGTGTTCCATCAGATGTCAGCACCTGGCCTCGAACAATGGATACCAAGCTAGGACAAAGACAGAAACACACGATAATCAGTCTGTTTTCAGTACATCTCCATTAGGTTTA
>JBBBVU010000004.1:3084390-3099330 GCA_037177055.1 Atherinosoma microstoma
TTCTAATGTTTATATGTAAAGCACCTTGAATTGTCCTGTACATGAAATGTGCTATACAAATAAACTTGCCTTGCCTTGCCTAGATATAAATCTGTGAAATTAGCACCTTAATTTTTGAACACATGAACAACAACACTTTTGAAAAGCTTGCTACGCCACTGGCTCCCCTTCACCTGTTTTCTTTAACACAATGAAAGGAATGTTTGTGGCCAAACAGCTTGATGTAACTCCAGAAGGACTAAGTTCTGACTGTTTGGAAACTTCCCATCTGACGAAAATCCATCTCCTCAGCCAAGGCACAACATGATGTTTCAATAACAAGTCTGATGTTGCAAGAATTAGAGGAAAACCTCAGTAAACTTCCAGCAACTTCCATCCAGTGCCTCTTCGCTGCCCACTAATATGACTTGTTCTGCTGATACAACATGTTGTGGGAAAACTGTGACTCAGTCAATTCATACTCTGTCCAGTCTAACATGAATTGATCATAAGGAACAATCCTCAGGCTCAGATTGTGTCGAGTCCTGCAGGACTGTTCCAGTCTGGATATCATGAGTGTGTGTCGGAGTTGCTTTAACTTCCCTCAGTTTATTCAGTCTTTACTCATCCATCTATAAAATTCTCTTTCACCAGTTCTGTAGTGTATGTGCACAAGTTTACCTCCTTCATTGTCCTTGCCATCGGTACAAAGTGTCTCCATGGCAACGTGACAACCAGCCCCTCTCCATCCTGACTGACAGATGCAGTGCCATCCACTGGCTTCCAGGGTACAGCGCCCGTTGTTGTTGCAGAGACCTGGACAACCCTCTGGGGACAAGGGACAAGCATGGAGTCAGAGCAGCTGGAGCTGAGTCACCAGAAGAGATGGGGACATGGAAAGTGTGAAAACTGGCCTCAAACCAAACTTTTTTTCAACGTGAGTGATGAAAGTTTTTTTACTGAAGTGCTGAGAGTTGTTATTGTTGTCTTCATTGATTTGAATTTGACCATTTAACATAACAAAGAGAAAACTTCCTCAGGAACCATCAGTTTATGAGATCTGAACCATCATTGACACCATGGTAGGGCTGAAATCCTCCTGAACCATGAAGACATTCTTAGTTCTAGTGTTAGACTAAAATACAAACATATAAACAAAGAGCACGTCTACAATGACATAAACTATGATTTAGAAAAACCACCCAAACAAACAAAAACAACAACAATGGGAGCATTCTTCTTCAGTCTGGAACCTAAAATTTAGTAATAAGTCATGATGGGCTGTTATTGTTCTTTTGCTGATTGTTTAAGTTAAAATGATCCGATTAGACTTTGCTATTACAGACGAAACAAATAATAAAATTTGCATCAGTTAGATTCTGATCTGAATTCAGACTCAAACCAAAGCGATAACATATTTACCACCTGCTGAAAACCCTCCTTTCTTCTGCTGAATCAGTCCAACTTTAGACTCGTCTGATAAAACTGCTTTGTTTCATCAATTTTACATTTAAACAACAATCCACAACTATGTAAACAAAGACTGGAAGATGTACAGATTAAAATGACTGAAACATAACGCAGAAATGTTTTGGACAAATATCTAAACCTGATCAGTGTTTCTCAAACTTATTTCCACATTGTAGAATATTTTCTAGGCCAGAGCCCCCTAAACCAGCGGTGTAAAACTCATTTTACTTCAGGACAATCTGCTCTCCAATGGGTCGAAGCAGTAAAATAAGAGCATAATAACCTATGTAAACATTTTTCAGTTGGTTTTAGTAGAAAGAAGTACAAGTACATTATTAAGATGTTTACATTTAATGAACTAACCTTAAAGAAAAAGCTATGACCAACAAGAAATGTAATTAAATAAATCAAAATAAAATAAAATGTGTAACTGAGGTTAAATATTATTGAAATTTAATTTTCAGAATGTTATATACATTTTTCTTTCTTAAAAAAGACATACATTTAATTCTCCATTTTTTTATATAAAAGGGACTTATTAATTCATCTTACATATTTTCCAATACATTTTTATTAATTGTATATATATTGATTATATTTTTTATTTAATTAAGTATATCATATTTATATCTTAAATTTGTTTTCATATAAATTTTTTACACTTACAGTATTTGATTTTTACTTGACATTGAATTTTATTTACATATTTTATATTATTTTCCCACATGATTATGTGATTTTATATGATTTTTACTCATCTTTATATATTCATTTATATATTTATTACAACTTCCAGATCACAATGAATCTACAAAATCACGAAACATCCAGTATTTCATTTTATGATCAGAGTAAGAAAAATAGAAAAGAACAAGTTATCCCTCTTTTTTTTAAAAACATTTTCTCACTTAAAAGGTAGGGCGGGAGATCCTGGAAAAAGAGTTCCTGGAGTATATTTTACTATATTGCTTTAAATCCCCTCACACCTCGATTGCAGCCAAATAATTAAATGCTCTGAAACAAAAATAAAATATTTTAGTCACCTGTTGAACGGACAGGACTGAAAAAACACCATCCAATCAGTTTAACCGGCCCATTCTAAAAGATTGGATGCCCCTCCCCCCTGTGCTTTCCCCTCTTTGTGCACGGATCGCGTGCTCTCAGAGGCTTGGAGCACTTGTAAACAAAGGCAACGTAGCGAGAGCCAGAGCTCAGCTAGCTACATTAGCTGACATACTATCAAAATACGGTGCACACTTATACGTAAGGGACATTATGGCAGAGAAGGTGCCGATATCAAGTTGGAAAATAAAACCTTTTTTGGAGAAGCTGCTGCAAAGAAAAAAGCCCAGGGACAGCGGAGCAAGATCAGAGTGTGCATCGGTGGCGTTAACTAAATCAACAGAAAGGGCTGCAGAGTGATGCCATGGTGGACATATTTCTACTTGATAGCTAAGATAATATTGGGTCTTTATGACTTCTGGAGAAACAACCGATGCTGCTCAGCGCTCGTGAACACTTGGGAACAAGCATTGCGTGTTGCTCTGCTCTGGAGGCGTGGCTTTGAGGGAAAAATCTGAAGAAAGGGGTTTAGACTTGTTAATTGTCTATTTTCTAAATGTAGCTTGCTCAAACAGTTTTTCCAGGATCTCCTACCCTACCCTTTAACTCCTCGAGTGTCTCCAAGAACTCCAAGGGGTGCATGTACCCCCACTTGAGAAACTTAGCTTTAGATTACTGTTAGGAAAATACCTCACTATAAAACATTTTGTAATTTTTTAAAATCCTTATTAATTACAAGAAACAATGAAGCCCTTGTTCTCCTACAAGAAGCTCTAAATGTAAGCACAATAAACTGTCAGCAGCTTCAGTACAAAAAACAATCCATGACTCCATATTGGTTAAAATTCTGCTGTCGTCATAATGATTTCTGTCAGGGGGACAAAACATTCTTCGATAAATGAGCAGATTGATAAACAGGAAATCAGACAGAGAGACAGTCAGCCTTCAGTGAAATGCATTTCTGTTGTAGTTTCACATGAAACTGGCTGCAGGATGCTTCGTGCATCGGTAAAAAAGACCAGCTGTGTAATCCGAAACAGAGATTCTCTCTGAGGTTGTTCAAGGTTTTTCTGTCATGTTGAAATTTAACTGAATTTGAGGGATTTTAACATCCAATGAGCCGATAATCACAGTACCTTCTCTTTGAAAGGGAAGGTTTTTCCTTTAGGGGTATAAATGTAATTTGTCCCAGGATAAAATCCATGTGAAAACACAATAGGTAAACAAGTAAACAGGTAGACAGCACAAAGTATAGGGAGGACAGGGTGGTTTGGACTGCATGCCTCCAAACGCTATACTTTCTGCTTTGTTCAGCATTCCTTCATCACAGAGGAGACAGAGAGGTTGGAAATTATACAGACTGAGAAATAAAGTGAGAATCAGAACCAAGCAAAGCCTAGCTGGACGGACAGAAGACAGGAGAGAGACAGGAAAGACAGGACAGATAGAAAATAGAAGGACAGCAGCTTCCTAGATTAACACACACACGCACGCGCACACACACACACACGTGTATATTTATATAAAATCAGGCTTGCGGATGGAAGACAAAACTGGAGTCACACACCTTTGTTTTATATGTGTGTATGTGTGCGTTTCCAGTTTTGTTTGTTGTGTGTGTTGTTGTGAGCATCTTCCTCAGAATCAGCGTGCTTGGTGTGAGACTCAGAGAAGAGACAAGATGATGGAGCCAGAGAAAAGAAAAGAAAGACCGCAGAGGTAGAATAACACAATAAGACATCATGTCAACCACCGAGTGTCGAGAGAGACTGGAACACAGAAAGTGAAGGAAGGAAAAAAAAGGAACATACAGAGGAACTGAAATAAAATGGAATGAAGCAGAAGTCAAAGTTTACAAAGTATGAAGCTGTATTTTGGGATAGTAAGGCCTTTATTAAGTCTTTGACTTGAATTACCTTTATATCCTGAGAATAGGAGAGGGCAGGAGGGAGAGAGGAGGGAAAATTAGGAAAAAAAGGAAATTGAAACAAAAGCAGCACTGCCAAATATTTTCTGTGATGGAAATATGAAGAAGGCAGCCAAAGGAACACTGAGGAAAGGAAGCTGGGATCAAATCAGGAAAATGAAATTATAAAGACAGACAGCAGCAAAATTATATTTTTTATGTCTCAAAACAGGAAAAATGGGAAAAACTGAAAAGAGAAAGGTTTATAAACTCCTATATTAATGATCAAACAAATACTATGATCAACAATAAGTTGGAAACCAGCTGAAACTGTTCCTCGGATGACCACCAGGTGATGGAGAACAATGGACTTCATTCCCCTGGACCTCGTTGCTCCTAAAACTTTAGACTTACCGCCGGTTTTAGTTAACTGTGTCAGGGTAATATTATATTTAGACATTTTGTCCTGTAGGACCAGTCCAGTGTTGTTATGGAGAATCAGAAAAGCTGGCAAGTCAAAAACCGCTTTAACTAGAACCATTACACCAAAGCTGCTTAATTCCACCAAACTGGACATGAATTTTAGGGGAGTGGTGTTTCCAGCCTTCAGAATCCACCCTGACCCTGACCACACCCCGACCAAGACTACATCCTTCACAACCCACGCCTAAAATGAGCTGGTCATCAATAAACTGCAGAACTTTATGACTACCTGATCGAGCAATCCATTTATTTGAAGCAGGAAACATGTAAACATGCAGGGCAGAAGGTCCAAGACCAGGATCAGACAGGACTGTCTTCAGTTTTTACCTGGAACATTTAGCTGTTCATGTCGGGAATTCTAAGGCCTGTCGACAGACCTCCCTTTGACCCACTGAATAAGATAATAAAACAAGAAATATTTCTGTGGCACGGTGATCGAACTGTATAAAAAAAAAGTCACTTGTCTTGCGGCCCTGGGGGATTCTGTTCTGTCACAGCAAAGTGGAATCTTCCGAAATGTATATGAGGGAGGGGTCAGAGTTGAGGTGCATTCAAACCAGGATAGTCTGGGGGTCTCGGTTTGATTGGGCAGGAAATGACCAACCAAGAAAGAAGAAGAAAATGAAGCTCATTGATTGGCCAGCACCAAAAATGGCTCATTCACCACCAGTAAACAATGGAGCAACAATAAATTCATTCTGTCTGGTTTCTGGTTTTACTTTAGTGTTCAACCTGATCCAGTTTTCACCAGAATGTGTCCAGTATGAGCAGCAGGAGAGGCAGCCAGGCATCCACCATGTTGATCTACATCCCTTCCTGTCTTTGATTCAAATTCAGAAAAGTACTTTGAGTGAAGAAAAACCAGAATGGATTCACTGGGGTTGGTGAAACTCTTTTTTTCTTTTAAAATTTTTCTGACCCAGCTTCAATATCCTGAAAAGCCATTATGTTGTGTGAATATCCAAGTGATATTTAAAAGAGGAATCTGACGAGATCTAATGAGGCACTGGAAAATACAGCATGCAAAAAAAATTAAGGAGAAGTAAAACCTTTCCTGGTTGTAGTTGTTTTGAGGCTGAAAAAAAAAACGTTTTTTTTTTTTTAATTATTAAACTGAGATAATACACAGAGGTGATAAAGAAAGATGACATTAAAGGAAAGAAAATCAAAACATATTCTGGATATCCAGAATACAACTTTAATGAGTAAATAAAAGCGAAGAAAGCACAGATCCTTTTATGGAAAGAGAAAAACAACCAATGAAAGGAAGAAGAAAACCAGCTGGTGATGGAGTGGAGAGGAGAAAAGAGTACAGTACCTTTAACTCTAATGTCCGGATTGTGAGCTTTATAAAGGAAGAATAAAGAAGGGGAAGAAACAAGACAGATAGAAAGAAAGAGAGCATTTAGTTCAGAAAACAGACAGCTGTTAAAAAAAGAGAGAAATAAAAATTGAAACAGCATAGGTCATGTTTGGTGCTAACTTATTTCACTGAACTGGATTATTGGGTTCTTTATCAATATATTAAAAAAGAAAAATCATTTTTGGGGAAAACATAAAATCTGAGAATGAAGAAGCTTTCTAGCTGATTCTGGTTAAATGGCTGTTAGCATTTCTGCTAGTTAGCAGGTTAACTGGTTAGGTGGTCTGTTGGTCTGCTGGTTAGACGGTCTGTAGGTCTGCTGTCAGGATTATGTGTGAGGCGAGTTATAATAGAAACCGGTGAAGCTGTTTCTGTTATAACTCCACCTGCTCATAGTGAGACTGATGAGTTGGGGAGGAGATGTCTGGAGTGTATAAAGAGGAAAACAGAGTGAAAATAAGGAAAATAAATAAATAAATCAATGAAAATCTCTCCTGGCTTGTCATGGAAAATATGAGCTTCCTGGTTAGTAAAATGGAGAAGTTTGGAGTGGTGTGGATGACGCTGTGGGAAGGCAGCAGAGACATGGCTGCTAGACTTTAATGACATGAAGAAACAAACAAACAAACAAACAAACAAATAAAAGTTGCCGTTCCAGAGAACTGCTTCAGTCTGGACAGAAACTGCTGCTGCAGCTCTGAGATGTTCTGACTGGAACTGGATGATTTACAACTTGACAGGCTTGTTTTTCTTTTCTACAGTCATGTGTTAACATCATGTGACTCCCAGCAGAATAACATGTAGAATAACCATCAGTTGTGTTTTCTAATGTCTGTAAGGTGCTAGATGACACAGATGGTAGAAGTCTAATGAAAAATGTTGCACTTGGAAACATAACTAACGGCATGAAGTCAGATTAGAGTTTAATCTCTATGATACAACTTGACCAAAATAAAAACCGGACAGAAATGTTTTCATCTCATAAACAATTTTCCAGACATTGTTCTACGTTCTGTATGAGTGCACAATGAGCAACATCTTTATAAGAAGCTGTATCTTTGTGTCTGTTTGCTGTCCACTCACCGATGTTGCAGTGCTCCCCCGTCCATCCCTGGTCACACTCACACTTCCCGTCCTTACACACTCCATTCTTGCTGCACATTGGATGGCAGGCCTTCTGGTCACACACAGTTCCTGTCCAGCCATCCTCGCAGCGACACACCCCGCCATAACACATCCCATGGTTGCCACAGTCTACTTCACACACCTCTGTCAGACAAACAAACAAAATGACAACAGTGTGATGAGCTCAGTGGAACGGCTTCCACAGCTTGGCTCATGAAACATGCTGCACATACTGAGGAGAAAAATCCTTATTAAACCTGAAGTTGTCTGGAGACTCGTATTAATGCACGTTGAATGGGAGTATGATTCCCTGCACATGCTGGATTTAGCAGAGCTGCTGAATGGTAAATAAAACCCAACTGTTTCTTTCTCTTTCAGACAAAATCAGCTTTGGCTTTAAATCAAGAGGAATCACGAGCTGGAGGGAGAAAGGAAGTGAAATTTGAGGGAAGTTCTGGGGAAAAAAACATGTTTTCTTTGTTTTTCAATTTTTTTTTACAAATTTATTTGCTTAACCAATTGCCATGCTGGTAATTTTTGCACTTTCAACTTTCAACTTTTCAACTCAATTTGGTATTAACGAAGGTAAAATGGCTCAGCTTTCATCAATGTCTGTGATTGCTGACCGGCCTATAAGAAGCACGGCCTCTCTGACCACCACCGAACATTCATATGCATTCATACACCAGTGGTGTCAACACTGGAGGCAAGGAAGGTGGGGTGTCTTGCCCAAGGACACAATGACAATTACCTGGGGGGAGCAGGATTCGAACCACCAACCTTCCGGCGATTGGACGACCTACTCTACCACCTGAGCCACTACCTAATCCACCACAAACACATCTACACAATCTACTTTCACATCTACCACAAACAAGTGAACAGCAATGGAGAAGAAAAGAACAAGGAAACCCAACTGGACAGAGTTACAGTGTTTGCTTCTGGCTCAATTGGTCAATGAGCATAAAAGTGTTTTGAGAGGTAAATTTGGCCTCAGGGAACTCCTAAGTCGCTTAAAAGTCCTCTTCCGTGCTCTTAACAGATCTCACCTTAGGAGCTCTTTTAAAAGCTAGGATTCTTTAGGAATAGCTTTTATCTAAACTAGGATCTACTTTTCACTTTTAGGGGAAATTCTAATAAAACATCATGATTCTAAAAATGTTCTTAGAATTTGGCCACTAGGAGCAACTCTTTGCACTAAGAATCTTTAGGAATACGGCCCCTGGAATTTAGTCTTTTTCTGTGTTTGTGTGAATTATACTGTGTGATTTTCAATTTAATTAATTTGTTTTATTCATTTGAAAGGGATATTACACGTTAGACAAAGTTTTAGAGGGATTTTAACATTAAACAGCTCTGACAAACACTTCTTCAGCATTATCTGAATCTTTGGACATTTCCATCGATAGTGAAGAAGGTTCCTTTTTCTTATAAACATTTCGTGCAAATATCTGGAATATCACAATGGAGCAGTTTAAACCCTGTGCTTGTTGTTTGTTGCTGTGCCTTTAAACTAGCTTGACTCCATCTCATTTATGTCTTCTTGGATATCGTCTATCCAGGCATCTAACTTATCCACTGCTGAGTCTATAGACGAAGACATCAGTGTATATCTAAAGAAAGGAAACCCTTCACTTTTAAATTTCCAAGGCAGACCTTCTCAGTTTTTGGTAACGGTGAAACACAATATGTTCAGATTTGGTTAACATGTAGTTTTTAATTGTAAATATAAGAAGTGTTTTTGTATTATCTGATAAAGAACATGTTTTCTGCTTGTAATAATAATCCCATGCTGATCCCAGCACCGTACATCAGCATCAGCATCAGCCAAGCGGACAAACCAGAATGATGCGGTTTAGTTCTTTACCGGCTGAAGTTTTATTTTCAGTTCAGAAAGGTTCATCTGACTGCATCAATCTGACGCTACACTGTCTGGATAAATCTTCTGCATGAAGAGGGTGGAGTTCAGGATAAATCCAGACGTTTTATCCTTTGCAGAGCTGGAGGGGGTCTGAGCTGATCCCCTCCAGGATGGATGGTGGTCCAGGCTAACCATGCATGCTCACACTTATACCTACCACACACAGAGTGGAAGCAGCTCACTATCTGATTGTATCTTCACTTTTCTTAAATATGAGCTAATAAACTATGTGATCATCTAAAATCCACATTCTGCCTGCAGTCTCAGTCTCACCTCCTTTCTGCATCAGCGCTATCACTTAAGATCAGTTACTCCCTTTATCTCCAACTTTCCCAACACCACCAGAACAAAGACAGACCTCCTCAGGAAACAAAAAAAGATAACACTGGGGTCATGTCTTCAAATCCCGAAAACAAGCTGATATTTTCACAAGTCACCTCTTGAGGCCATGAAACGTGGGACTCGTGTTTGTCAGTAAAGTCAGAGAACACTGTTTCATCGCCTCAGGCCTGGTTGGAAGGCGTGACTGATGGATGAATAGGTCAGCAAGTTTCGCCTTAAAAGGCTACTGTGGTAAATGTTGTTTCTCTTAAACCATGACAACACATTATTTATCTGTTCTGAAACAAATACAGAATTATCCCTTATCAATACCCGGGGCCGATCACCAAACATCCATATGACTCATCTAGTCATTAGGGACTTCATCAGGGGGTCCACAGCTTTTTAGTATTTGCATGGAGGGGGTCCTCAAGGAAAAATCGTTGGGAACCACTGTTTTAGGCCAATTGCTAATATCTTAAATCTGACCTAATGTGTATTTTTACTTTTATTTGTGCTCAACTTTTAGATTCTTTTGATTCTGTGACAAAAAGCACAATGAAAAACTGAATAAAAAATAAATAGAAGATTTAGTTTATTTCTCTGAAGAGACCATCCACTGAATCAGAATGGAAAACAGCAAAAACAGGGATGAACACACTTAAAGAAAAGTCTATAAGAATAGGGCCAAATGTATTCTAAAAATGTGAAGGAACTTTCCTTTAACAGTAGTTTAACCCATATTCTTAATTTACACATTGCATCCTGGGAAAGGGAACCATAGTCAAGGACAGACGGCATCACAAATAGTCGCTGGACACCAGACTATGGTTCATCCCGATTTTGGAGACGTTGGTGTCTCCCTCACTATAAACAGTGTCCCAAGACTATTCCAAATAAGTTGTTTCTAATACTTTCAACATTGTTTAGTGAGATAATAAGGATGACTGAAGACGACTGAGCATGTTTCTGTCAGAGGGAGGAACAGATCTGGAGTCCTGTCATCTGAGATTAGTTTCTACTCTCAAAATTCAACAATTTAACATAGCTTTAGTTTCCTAATGACATAAACTCTTCTCCAGATTCACAGATCCTTTTGCTTTAGGCCTTTTTAACAGTTTAAGTGTTTATAACTTCAAACAGTTTTAATTGTCTTTTTATTCTGGAAGTCTAACCAGGGTTTTGAGCTTGGCTAGAAATGTGTATGCGGTGCATTTGCGTGTATCATTTTATAAAGCAATGTTTTATGAATTTGTAGAACATGTAAATAAATAAATAAATCTACAGTAGCAAGTGTAGAAAGACAGCAAATGCTCATGGGAAATGCTTTTAAATGTTTATGATTGTTACCCTGTATATGTGAGGTATGTGCTTTACTTCCTTTATGTTTACATTTAGACAATACTGGCGCTGGTATGTTCAGTTCTGTTTAAATGTTAAAGTTGGTACCATTAGTGTGGGGGATAGAGACACCCACCATCACCACCACTACCTCTAATCTATGTGTTTCACTGGGAGTAGAAATGATGCTGAATAGAAAGAAGAAAGATAGAAGAAATTAATAATGATCCTGGATAAACTCAAGTCAGTCACTTGTTACCAGTTAAAGCAAATCATTTACAGGACTCTCTTGTAAATAAGACTGCATATCTCAATGGGATTACCTGTATAGATAAAGGTTAATTCATTTAATTTGATTTGGTTCAACTATTCTCTTTTTTCAGTGTGGTGTCATTCCATGCATGATCTTTTTTTCTACGGACATTTTCTCAGAGTGCGCTGATAAATAAAGATTAAACACCTAAAGAGCAGTCCGGCCCGGTCCAGTTCTGGTCGCAGGTACAGGCGGTGGTCTCTGCATTGTAGGTCCCGTGGCCAGTACACTGGTCTGGACACATGGCCTTGGCTATCTCACAGCTGGCTCCGCCCCATCCTGGCTGACAGTGGCACTCACCATGAATACACACCCCATGGGTGGAACAGCTGGGGTCAATGCAGTCCACTGAAGACAGATGTAGAGAGGGAAGTAATAATTTACCAACAGTGCATGTTTGGTGAATCACAGTGAAGAGTCAATGTTTCAGACTCATATATCTGATCTACCTCAGTGTCCAAGAGATGATTCTTACCTTCCTCACAGTTTTCCCCCTTATAACCAGTATTACAGATGCAGGCACCCATAATGCAAATCCCATGGCCTCCACAGTGGATGTCAATGCACTGATTAGACGGCACATCGCATTCAGTGCCTTTCCAGCCGCTGTAGCACTGGCAGCGGCCACGCGAGTACTGGCCATTCCCACTGCACAGCACTGGGCAGGAGGCTGCATCAGACACATTGGGAAGACAGTTCACTTACATATACTTACTTCATATCACAGCATAAGATTACCATGCAGCTACGAGATTTTCACTCTGTCAAAGCTGACTGCCTCTGTACTCTACAAATAACTTACTACACATGGATGTAAATAGGGAGGAAACCAATTCTCCACATAGTTAATGTCACTTTCTGTAACATGTCTGAGTGGAGAAAAGGACGCTCCAGTGTTTCTTTAAGGTCTCAGTATAGATTTGTTTGGGTGGAACTGAAACGTGATTGATGAATCTGATTTTAATTACCCGTTCTCTGCGGGAGGAAGAGTGTTTGTGTTTGTGCATTTACCTCTCGAACAGTCAGGCCCCAGAAATCCTGGGAAACAGTGGCATATTCCTGAGAGACAGTCTCCGTTTCCGTGACAATTCTGAGGACACTCCATAATTGACTCTGATTACAAGCGAGACAGAAAGAGGAAGGGAGAGAGAGAGAGAGAGAGAGAGAGAGATAGAGGTGGTTGAAATGAACTGAATACAACAGAAATATGAAGATGCAGATAAAACTGAACACACACACTCCATGGTTGCTGCAATTACTGCTAGCCAGCCTATCAGCACATCTTAACATCCAATTACCCCGTCGTCCCTCTATCTCTCCCTATTTCTATCTCGCTCTGTCTTCCTTACATATTAATCTTAACTCTCTTGTTTATCTGAGTGGCCATTCCCTGTGAACCCCCTCCCCTCCCCTCCCCTCACACACACACACTTGATACAAAGGATGGAGGGGTAAAATAATCCCGTGTAGCCATGTAGTTATCTATTTCAGGTGTATGTGTGTACGTGTAGGTGTGTGTGTGTGTGCACTCTCCTGTAACATTAAAGATGCAATACTTAATATTTGCCATTTTTTCAGTGACACGCCCCCTATTAATTCAGCATCCATCTTGCATCCTACCTGTACTGTGAGCTCTCTCCAGACAGTAAAAACTGTTGACTCCTGTCTTATCTCTACTTCTGTCTCTCTTTTGTTTCCTCTCTACCTCTGATAATGTCCTCTAACATTTCTTCGCTGATCCGCCACGGTGCGCGTTCAAAATGGCTGGTTTGTTTACATCTGCTTGCTAGCGCATAACACATACACAAAGCAAAACTCAGCACTCATGCATCCCAGATGTGAAAGTTCGACAGTGCGGTTTCTCAGCTGCAGGACGCTGCTGGGCAGCAATGGCTCCAGAAATGCATGTAATAGATGTTGCTGTGTCATCAAATGAGTCCGGAAAGGGGTTAAAAATTTAAGGAATGGGCCTTTAAAACACACTGTATATGTGTGTGTGTGTGTGTGTGTGTGTGTGTGTGTGTGTGTGTGTGTGTGTGTGTGCTGCATGCTCATATTGAAACTGTAGAAAAAAACACATATATTCACATACATAACTCCAGTCTGGATTCTGTCTATTTGTTGAACCTATAATATTACTTATATACTTAATATATTCTGTAAATAACCGCGAAGTACACAGTAATACTTCCTTGTGTAGTTCAGGCGTGGATGGCTACAATCCTGCAGGTTTTTTATGTTTCCCTGCTCTAACACACTTGACCCAAGTTAACAAGTCATTGTGCAGAACTTCATGTTGGATCCATTTATTTTGAGTCCGATGTGTTGAAGCAGCGAAATATTAAAAACCTTCAGGACAACGACCCTCGAGGACCGACTTTGGACATCCCTGGAATAATTGATGATCCAGTCAGACATTACAGATAAAGGACCCCACACAGAATAGATTGTACTGTGGCATATAGAAACATTTCTTACAGCATATGTCTGGGGGCCTGACAACACACAACACTTTGCTGAATATTAAAATGAAGCAATAAAGTGGAGCAGCCAGCGTTTCTGCTGGGGGATTTTACCAGATGTCATGTCACCATAAAACTACTGAACTTGCAGCAACACTATTCATCACCCACAGCATCTAATAGATCATTACAGTTGTGTTTTGGTCAAATCCTCCCTACCTGCATTTCAAAGCCAGCTACTCTGATAAAATCATTCTGATGCTAGCAAAATGCAAACAAGACCTTAAAACAAGAAACACAAATAATAACTCCACAGACATGTTTTTCTCCCCCCTAATAGCATACAGAAGGCCTAAAGCCACTGAAAAATACTGGACTTCCTCCAGTTTGACTTTCCATGCAAACACAGTAGACCAACAAAAACAGGTCAAGCTGTATCCTTATACCAAGCTTCAGGTCATTCACTGCTGCACTTAACATGATTCACCAGCAAGGCCCACACTGTAACTGGGAGTTAACTGGTTTAACCCATTGGAACCATACGCCCCGTGGGCAGGACGTGACAACTAATTATACCATGGTCTGGGTGAATACTCGATTCTGATTGGCTGCAGGGTGTCCGTTAAAAAGTGTTATAGGACACCTATAAAAAAGGTTCCGGTCAAATAGCCTGATTGTTTTAGATTATTGCGCTAGCTCAAACACTAGTTGGTAACCGTGGCAACAGCAAAATCAGAACATACATAACATACAGCGACGTCGCATTTTGATCCTTCGATGTCAGCTCTTATTAAATGAGAAGCAGAATTCACCAAGCGTTGGATTGTTCACCCATCAATTGGGAACGTGAGCTGGGTTTAGACCGTCGTGAGATTATTTCACAGTTTATTTATCACAACAGCAAGACAGTAGACACAACATGAGTGATTTTATAGTTTCCTTTAACCTATTTGGTGAATTTGGAGACACGCAGCTGTGACAGCAGCTTGCAGGCTTATTGGGCTCCATCAGTCCATGAGAGATGGGAATAGAGCAAAATTTTGGCCCAATCTCAATTCTCCCCTTTAGCCCTTCCCCTCCGTTTTGCACGTTCATGAGAGACGAGGGCGAGGGGAAGGTCAGGAAACTTTCTACTATCTAGGACTGTAATGCGCTGTTAAGTTCGTACCCAGTTTCCTTAACACAATTAAGAGT
>JBBBVU010000004.1:3151422-3162025 GCA_037177055.1 Atherinosoma microstoma
AGCTAGGCTATTTGTTATGAATTGGCTTGTATGAATCAATGTATGACAATCAGATTGGCTCAAACTGATTGTCTGTGGAGCGCTCTGAGATGACATTGTTGTGAATTGGTGCTATACAAATAAAGCTGAATTGAATTGAATTGAGCTCAAGAAAATATAGATGAACACCTCCAAAACTATCTGGATTATTGATTTACCTCCCAAAAAACCCCACAATTTGTGAGATTGAACGGTTCTGTGTCTGTACTCCTCACTGTCCCAGTGAAAGAAAAGTCCAGTAATACTCAGATTACTCTGCAGTTGTGGGTGATGGACACAAGACATACAATGAATGAGTCAACCACTCAGTACAAAGGAGATGACTGTGGACTTTAGGAATTAACCAAACACTTCATCTCGGGAGACGAGGTGGAGGTAGTGGAGGACTACAGATACCTGGGAGTTAAGCTGGACAATATCCTAAACTGGAAATGCCACACAGAAGCATAGAATAAAGGACAGAGCAGACTCTACTTGAAGCTATGATCCTTCAATGTCTGCTCCAAGATGTTTCAGCTCTGCTATCAGTCTGTGGTGGAGAGTTCAATCTGCTTTGCAGCATCTGTTGGGGCAGCAGAACAAGAACCAGAGGCTTAAAGAACAGAACAAACTGATCCAGAAGTTCTGGTTCTGTTATGGTGACTGATCTGGATCCCGGAGCTGATTGTCCAGAGAAGAATGCTGCACAGGCTACTGGACATGATGGACAATTCTTCACATCCTCTACACAACACAGTGAGGAAACAGAGTGTGTTCAGTCAGAGGTTACTCCTGCAGCAGACATCAGCCTCTGCAATGACTGATTTCAACGAAGAATGACTTCATGGTTATTGTTTGTTTATCTAATAATATCAGAATCATGTTATTTTCAGTAGAATGTTAATAAAGTATGTTTAAAAAAAAATCTAATTTGACTTAAATACATTACATTACAAAGCTTCTACATTTAGGTTTCAATCAATCCATCCATCCATCCATCCATCCATCCATCCATCCATCCATCCATCCATCCATCCATCCATCATACCAGCTTATTCCAATGCAGGGTCGTCGGGGTCTGGAGTGTACCCCAGCAGCTACCAGGGTCCACCCTGAAAAGATCACCTGTTATATCTTAGAATGTATTTAATAATAAATTTGAATCCATATTCTTAATCTATTTATATTTGGATTTGGATCCTTATTAGGCATTACAGAAGAATACATTTTTCTTGACTGGTTTGACTGGTTCATAATCTCAAATCTTTCATCCCATTTAGGCACAGATAATAATCTGTGGATTTGAAATATTTGGCTTTGGTAGCTTTTCTCATTTATCATCCATGCTTGACTTTTTTTGTTTGTGTTGTTTTGTTTTTTTCAGATTCTTCAAATGTGTGTCGTACTATATAACTGGTTTCCACTGCAAAACTACCATGTAGGCAATTTGTTCTTTAAAGTGGAAATGAAACATGCCATTTTTGCCACAGAAATTACTCTAATATGCACAAAAAAAACATCCAGCCTAAAATTAGTTTTTGAAAATAACTAAAACAGGACAGAGAGCAGCCATCTTGGCGTGATGTCACTGTCTATGTAACAGGGTTGGTTGGTTCTTTGGCTGCAGTTATTACCAGCTACACTATGCTACAACTATCAAGCCATAATACATTTAATAAGATTAATATAACTGAAGACGGAACTGAAAGGCCTATTGAGCATCCAGATTCAATTGCCTATGCTTTTGAGTCAATACGCCATGTGACTGGAGCAGTGATACGGAGAGAAGAGGGATATGTGGAGCCAGTGCGTGTATTGGTGGAGTGGGTCGGCAGCGCTACCTGGCTGTGGAGTCTGTGTGCTGTCAGGAGGCTGATTCGGACCATGTCAAGCCTGCTGAATCTTGCATATCTAATGTTCGTACATTTGGATTACTGTGCCGGGAGGTGGACGTTCTGGAGGTGAGCATGCTGTACCTAAAGGACGTCCGAGCGGAGACACTGAAGCATCCGGTCAAAAGCAAGTTAGTTAAGCTAGCTAACGTCAGTAATCACCGGTGGTTTAATGTAAAATAAAATAAATAAATAAAACAGGAATATGATGGAAAAGATGCGAACAATGTTTCCATTTGCAATTATCTGACGAAACGTTTATTTCGCTCCCCGCTAATACTACGAGCTAATTACTAGCTACACATTAGCATTTAGATTTATGAGTGCTGTGGTCTGACCTGAAAGGTGTTTAATAAGAGGCTCAACGGGGATGGAGTCGGAGTGCTAAGTTTGTGTGTGTTTTGGAGTAAAGGCATGGTTGATGACTTAGTGTCTGCCGGCTTAACTTTACCTGTCTCTCTTTTACTTGCCTGGCGTCATGTCGTTATGGTGGACTGATCCCTGGCGTCCTGTCGTTACAGTTAACTGATGCTGTGTGTAGTGTGTTGGTAGAGCTCAGACTATAGGCAGAGTTTCTGTTCTCTGTTTCAGTGGAAGTTTATGAAAATGGACTGTTTTGTCCTAACGCTGAACTCTGTAAAACTCGTTTTTAGTCTTCTCTTCTCTTTTGGCTCACCAGTCTCCATATCCCAGCAATTACCAGGCAAGATCCTGGACAGGTCGCCAGTCTATTCCAAGGCCAACACAGATAGACAAACCATACACACTCCACCTAGAAAGGCTACTATTCGAACCCTTCCCCAGCCGAGGTTTGAACCAGTGACATTCTTGCTGTGAGGCTGCAGTGCTAACCACCACACCACCGTGCAGCCCATCGCATTTTACATGGCACCTCCTTCCATTTCTAACCCGAAACTGGAGAAAAAGAATCACTGAAGGGAAAAACTGTTATTTTTTCCATTAAAGGATAATTTAATTAATTACTGTTTCCATGGCTACAACACCATTACTGACCATAAAATATGGTGCGTTACTATAATTAATTAGATTGAAGCAATCTTAATCTGACCAGGGGCTTAGGGGGCGAAACAAACACATAGTAATGATGGTTGGCCGAGGAAGAGTAAAATGTCATGGTAAGCCAGTCAGAGGCAGACTTGGACAAGTGTGCACCCAAACACAGTCAAACATGAACGACCAGGACAAACAGCAGCAGTGATCCAGAGACAACAAAGGAAGAGTTTCTAAACTGGAAGATCAGATGTTATCTTTCCTTCACTAAGACTAAAGACAAGAACGTTCTGAGACATGAAACAGAGAACGTCTCATCATCAAACACTGGTGTTAATGATCCCAGATCCATGTGAGACTAACGTTAGGAGGCAGAGCCACGCCATCCAATCACATTACAGTGCAATGTTTTCTGAGAGAAATTTATCATAAGTTTCCGTTTCATTCATGAATCTGAAGAACCCTGGTTTTCAATCAGATGAGAGTTCATGTCTTTAGTCCCACCAGAAGGAGCATTCACTCTGCTCCTCATCAACCATACTATCCGTGGAAAAGGACCAGGGACGAAACAGAACCAGTGTGAATGCTGACTCGTTATGATGTCACAGTGACATTGATTATGTCCATTACTGAAGAAGTGGTTGTCCTGCAACTGTACATGCACCGTAGCACATTCAGCCAAGAAACACAAGAGGACATTATCAGAGGAGGAGAGGAAAAGATAGAGAAAGAAACAGAGCAAGAGATAAGACAAGAGTTAAAGACGTACTACTCAACATATGCCATTTTCTCAGTGATGCGCCCCCTATCGACGGCTAATCCGGCATCCATCTTGCATCCTACCTGTACTGTGAGCGCTCTCCAGCCAGTAAAAGACAATAGTTTATTTTGACTCGTCTTATCTGTTGCTCTGTCTCTGTCTCTCTTTAGTTTCCTCTCTTCCTGCGATCATGTCTTCTAACGTTTCTTTGCTGAATCCGCCACGGTGCGCATTTAAAACGGCCAGCTTGCTAGCATGTAACACATGCGCAAAGCGAAACTCAGCATGCATGAGAAAGTTGTATAGTGTGGTTTCTCAACCGCGGGACACTGCAGGGCCGCGACGGCTCTAGAAATGCACATAATAAATGTCAATGTGTCATCGGGAAAGCAGAATTTTAAGGTAAAAAAGTTAAGGAATGGGCCTTTAACATCAGACTAACTTTTATTGGATGGAGAGATTTCAGAGAAGAGACAGGATGAAGATGATGCTGGCTTATTTGTCATTATGGAACACGCTGAGAAAACCTGACAAAGTCCAGTAGTGGAGCTCTACTTTTAGACTACTAGTTACTTTTAGGCTGTAACTCAGTTAACTCAGTAACTAGTAACTAGAAATGATGACTTCTTTTAAGTAAGAAGCCCAACCATGCTAAACCAACTGCAGCGTTTCCCATGAATGAATGTGAGTCAGGTCTCAGTGAACACACTGAATCTTCTCCAGCTGGCAGGTTGGATCTTTTTGTAACTCTGTCAACATGGCTCCAGTCTGAACTGCATGTAGTAACATTAACAGACGGTACGTTCAGCAGCAGCAGCTGTAAATCCTGACAACATGGAACAGAATGCATCGTTGAATAAATAGCACTGGTGTTTTAAGAGGTATAAAGAGCTGCATGGTTTTCATTCTGTACCTTTCCTGTCAGCTACAACTTTGACATAGAGACCAAAAGAAAGAATACATTTAAAAATTTGGATTAATTTCATTCCTTAAAAATCTTCTGGAGACAAGAGTATGCAGCAGTTAAATAAAGGAAAAGACAAAGAGCTAAAAAAAAGTTCAGTTCCGTTGTTTTAAAGTCTGCTGCTTTCATTCCTCCACCATCATTATCTTTTTTAATAGTTTGTGAGATCTGTCAGCATTTTGTTTAAGTGGACTAAAGTATAAGATAGTGCTAAGCCACTCTTCCCCCTGGGCATAATTAAAATAAACAACCATGATGACAGAAACACACTGACTTAAACTATCTAGTCATGCACCCTCAGATATCCGACCGACACATGAATAAGAGAAGAAAATTATTTTAAAAAGAAAAGAAAAAGACCACATAAAGTCAACCACTGCTCTGAGAATCATTTTTTAGTTCTGATTTGTTTTGATTTCCCTGAATCAGTGACTGGGATGACTCTAAGAAGAAGGGGGAAGGTCTAGGATTCATGCTGGTGTTTCCCATGACAGGTGTTAACATCATCAGGTTGAAAAGGAAAGGAAATGTAGAGCAATCAATATTTCCATGAATTACTCAAGTGTATAATCAACCATGGACGTATGAACATGTAAACAGTTTGCCCCGTTCCCCTGACATCGCTCTCTCTCTTTTTATTTCTGCTAATATGGCCTCGAGAGGAATGATTTGTGTACGTGTGCTGTAAATCAGGTGTATCCACAGAGAACAGCACAACAGAGAGCAATATGTTACACTCGCTTTCAACAGATTTGCTTTTTATACATCTTTAGAGAAAGTCAGTTTTAACCCTGCGATGGACTGACGGCCCGTCTGCTTAGTTTGGGCTTCAGTTCTCTGTGAACCTGAACACAATGAGGTTAATGTAAAGATCAAGGAGTGAAGTGACTTTTGACTGGCTTCTTTACCATGGCAACAGTAACTGGGGATAATGATGAATAAGATGAGTGGGAAAGTCATCTTTTAGGTACATCACAATGGAAACGTGGATGATTCGGAATCGATGTGCAAATGTTCAAAAAGAGATTTTTTTGAACTGTTATTAATAACTGGGGATGGGCAACTACTCAGGCCTTTCAAAATTGATTAGTTGTTGATGTCATCATGATGTCATCAATAATGAAATTTCAAAAATACAATCTCCAAAAGTAAATTGTAAAACACAAGATGTTTTGTATAATGTGTGATCCATAAAAAAAATGTTCACTTATATCTGACATTGTGTGGGCTCTAGTGCCCTTTATTGCTCAGCAGGTAGATGAGAAAGTGGTTCACGGAGACGTTGGGAACTGGTCTTTTTCCTCGTGAAGCGCAACATTTCTGTGAGAGTTTAGTAGCCGTGCTTCTCTGTTAGCTCCACTATCGATGAAAACTCAGACAGAAACAGCTGTTAAACTTTCCTTCTTCAACCTTCAATCCGAGGTCGGGAGGCAGAAACGAGGGGATTCCTCCAGGGTGAAGCTGCAGCTAGCTTCAGGGTTAGTTCCCTTCTCTTTACCCAGCAATGGTGAAGCAGACACAGGACTCTGCTGGAACAAGAAGACCTGTGTGGTGTTTATAGATGAAGCTAGTCGCAAAACATTCACCGCTTAACAGACAATTTCTCAAATCTAACTCTTCTACGACTGGAAATTGTTGAAGTTCATCACCAGGACCATGTGCGGTGTGCACATAACAGACATGATGGGTGAGCAAGAAATCCAGCTTCTGCTGAAAAAGCTAGCATGTGGAAGAACTTCTTTTGCTAGGAAAGTTCAGTTAATTTGGGGAAGACTGAAATGAAGACTGAAATGATCTGATGCAGCTCCATGCTTTGCTCTGATGTGGTGGAAACAGAAGCTGACCTGTATTAACCAATACCTGAGCCAGTTTTTTTCTTTGTCACAACAAATATAAGAAACCATGTCACACGTTTCCACTCACAAAGTAGTAGGAGTCAAGTAGTCAGACAGGAAAAATAGTGACAGTGATCGTTTTATAATCTCATTGCGGCCATCTGAATCGTAATGGAATTGAATCATGAGGTTTTCCTGAGGTATCCAACCCCTAATAATGACGATGATGAGGATGGGGATATAGAGTATCAAGGCTTTTTATAATAATAATAATAATAAAGTCTGACATTGAGTCAGATTTTTTTTACTTTTTGTTTTCTTTTATTGACTTTGTTCTTTTTCTTTTTTATGCTCACTGTTTTATATTGAAGAAAAGATACAAGTTTTGATCGTGAAAGACCCTCTGACATGTTCATTTCTTGTCTTTTTGGTGAGCCCAGGTTGAAACACAAGGTAAGAATCATTAAAACATCCAGCTCTTTGGATTTGTAGTTCAGCTTTGTGTAGTTTTATAGCAACAATCCAAGATGAGAAATCTTCCTCCTCAAAGCACATGAGAGGGAGGTATGATGAAGAACCACAATTAGAAAAGAACTCCATGTTCACAGACCACTTTCAGATTGAAAAGATTAGATTTTTAAGTTTTTCAATAAAAGAAAAAAAATTCCCCTTTGACACATTTTTAAAGAAGATTTGGGAAATATTGGTCTTGTGGTACGGATGTCATTTATGAGCTTGGATGTGGATTGCGGCAAGAGTGTTGTGTGCCAGATTTGGTCCAAATATGAGGACCTAGCCTGAAAACAAATGCTGTTGGCCACATGTGGTAATCATGGAAGTTTAGGCATCGGCACTCACATGGAGTCAAAGCTGTAAGTCAAGGCCAAATACTGGCCAAACAGAACTGCAGATGTGGGCCATATTTAGGCGAAACTTTTTTTGCTATCCTGGCAGCTTCTTGTCCATCACTGATACCACACCACAACTGCAGATGACAGGACTCAGGAGCGTACATTGTGATGAGGATGCTGAGAGTTCTGACCTGAATTTCAGCCATGAATGCATTAGGATGTGTTTAGCTTGGCAACGACTGAACCATGTTGGTAGCAATACCAGGTAAAATATACACCACTACTAGAATAACAAATGTAAACTCTATGGGTAAATAATATGGATCAAAATTCCCCGTTAACAGTTTAGTGTCCCATGTGGGTGAGGTTTGTTGCATTAAACGTTTTGTTTGCGGCCCCACCACAACTTATTTCGCCTTTGTATGAATTGCAAATCTTTGTTGTTTTTTCTTGCACTGGATAAAAACTGCCGATTTCACAAAAGTATCGGCTGATCACCAATCCCCCAAAATTAAGAAAATCAGGGCCGACCAATCGATCGATTGCACCCCTACTCAAAGCTCATCCTTTTTTGTCTCCTGCCAGCAACCTCACACTTCCAAAGACAACATAAGAAAAATTTCTCCAATTTTCCCGTGCCCTGCATCCTTCTTGTTTCCTCTTCAACCGGTGGGGAATTAGTATGTTACTGAATTTATTTGCTGGGTTTTGGAGAGTTGATCCAGCTTGTAAACAACTCTTCCGTTGTTATGGTTACACATAACAAAAGACATGACAAGTCCAAAGTACGGGGAGAGATCCCTCCAGCACCAGAGGCTCTGAGAAGCACAAAAAAAGTCAAGAAAGATTTCAGCATTTTAACCAATAAACTTCAGGGGAAAAAACTCAACAAGATGAAGAACTACTACAAGTTGCTGCCACCCATACAGGACTTTAGAGAAAGCCTACAGCCTATTGATTTTTCATTTATACTTGAGAAGCTTGACAGTACTGGTTATCATCTTTACTATAATTGTTAAGTGGGTCACCTACTAAAAGTCATCACGGTGTCTGAGTTTAGAAAGATTTGTGGATCTGGAGGATCGTTGCATGCCTGGTATGCTGCTCCATAAACACTACAACAGCCAACTGCACCTGAAGCGGACGTCTGCTTCTTTATGGCCACAGTGGAGCAAAGAGTCTATATTTCTGTGGACTCTCGGCCATGCATTGTGTGTGTGACCTGCTACAGAAAAGGAGCAATCCTTGCCACATAATCATATTTGCTGAACAACACCGGAGTGACAAACCAGGTCACACGTAGTACACAAGAGTGTATGTGCACAGAGGCAGAAAGCTCCTCTTTGTCTTGACTGACTGCTCTGCCTTTGCCTTGAGGCCGACAATGACCTCCAAGTAGAGTCTTTATGTGTGTGTGTGATGTGCTGACCTTACATCAATCAGACCATCCCTCTGCTCCTACAGACCTTCATCACTAATACCTAAACCAGTCAGAAAGAAATGCAGAAGCATTTCAGAACAATTACATTTACAAAGTAGTAAACAAATGCAGTGAAC
This sequence comes from Atherinosoma microstoma, assembly GCA_037177055.1. Lineage (NCBI taxonomy): Eukaryota > Metazoa > Chordata > Actinopteri > Atheriniformes > Atherinidae > Atherinosoma > Atherinosoma microstoma. Next base: position 3,160,311 of record JBBBVU010000004.1, read on the forward strand.
ATAATTTGTTCCACTAGCACTGCAAGTGATTAAAATGGCTGTTATACTTGTTAAACGTGTTTTCTGTACGTGGAGCGATAGGAGAAATGATTGGTTCATGTAAATAGAGTGGGCAACAGTTTACACCTCGGTTGGCACTGCAGCTGGACTATAAAGATGTCATTAATCCAGATGTGTTCTGGTTTCCATGCCATTATTGCAGCTGCCTTTGTTAGCACGTTAGCATTAGCAACACCAGAGGTTTGAAGGGAAAAAGTGAAGTGTAACTTCTCAGCACGTCCTGGACATTCAAACAGTCTTCTGGTTAACAAACTTGCCTTATTAGTGATCAATCAAGTTCAGGTTATGACTGTCAGGACTGTTTCTACATTATGTTCATTATATTAGCTGTTTGTTGCATCGAGACAACCAAGGCAATGCTGAGGATTTTTTTAAAATGAAAATAAATAAATTATGACTCTGACTGTGATCTAGATTAGTGTTTTTCCAACCTCTGTTGTGTAAAGTCGCTGTTTTTGCTGACCACAAAATAAAATCCATCGCTCATCTGTCAATGAAAGAATCAATCTGTCCATGTCCGTACAGCATGTGTGCTGAGAACACGGTTATTAACCTTCCTGTTTTCTGCTGTAAGCACATGTGTGTGTGTGTGTGTGTGTTAGTATGTGTATGGGTGTATGTGCAAAACTCATACAGTAAATTTCAAGTACACTTAGTAGTGTGCTTAGAGGTGCACATCTCAACACCTGTCCTTGTGTCTGTTAGTGTGTGTGTGTGTATGTGTGTGTGCAGCAGGATAGAACAGATGGCAGTATGTGGATCACCATTTGCAATAATCGTCTGCATTTCACCAACATATAATTATCCTGATTGGAGCGACATGCTGACTGAAAGACTGGGACATGTGGCACATGCCATTCAATGCATCCTAATTATAATGGAGAAGTGCAGTGTGTTCAACACACACACACACACACACACGTAATGTAATATAGAATATAATGCTCAGTAGGAAATGACAGAACTTCCATAGCACCTACTTTGGATACTTCCAAATATCCATTAACTATGGATAGCATGGCGCTGCGGTTATCGTCCATGCAACAGTGGGGACAGCGGTAATCAGAGTACTAGTTCCACACTTTGAGTGGTTTCAATAAATCCCAGGAACACCATCAGAGATCCAGAAGTCCTCCATTCCAACCAGCTAATATTCTCAATAAACCCTCAGATGTCAGGCCTCTGGTGGAGTTGTCAGGCTTGAAAAAGTGTAACCACCCTGATGGAGTGGTGAGTTCAGGCGTTTATTTGGAGCAACCTTAAAACAGAGGTAACTGATGGATAGTACAGAAAGCTCAGCAGATAGACAGCATTACGGGCTCCAGTCCTTCCTGTTAGATATAAACACTACCAAGGTTACAGTTATCCAGCTGTTCCATCCAGCTGTGTGTACGAGTGTGTCTGCATATGTGTTAAAGAGGGCTCCAGTGATGACTACTCTTATAAACATCTTCACTTCCTCTCCCTCTCTCCTTTTATTTCCATCTCTCCCCGTCTTTCTCTTTATTGTCAGTGTATTGCAGCTCAGTACAAGAGAAAACCTGTGGAAAGTGATTTATTACAGTCACTTCTTCTCTTTCTCACAAACACACACACACACACACACACACACACACACACACACACACACACACACACACACACACACACACACA
>JBBBVU010000004.1:3192256-3204111 GCA_037177055.1 Atherinosoma microstoma
TCCATCCATCCATCCATCCATCCATCCATCCATCCATCCATCCATCCATCCATCCATCCATCCATCCATCCATCCGGAGGTGTGGGGGGACTGGAAACAATCCCAGCAATTAGCAGGTAAAAGGCAGGGAACACCCAGGACCGATCACTAGTCCATCACAGGATGTCCCTACCAATATCCACTAAGTCCTGAGCTGTCTGTATCATTTTCTGTTGCACAAACAGCTCAGAGATCTATGCTCTCCATCAGTCGCATCACAACAGTCAGAATTTCAGGAACATAGAAAAAAAACGTGGACATCAGGAGCTATCTTAAAATAAGTCAGTTTAAGGTACAAAAAAGTGATTTACTTCTACCGAGTCATTAGTAACAGTCACTAAGAAAAAGCTGTGCGTTCTTAGCATAAAGTTTTCTGGTAGTAAAGAGAGAGGAGATGCTGCCCTGTATGAAAAAATTATGTAAATAAAAAAAACAGAATGTCCCGGCAGAAAATTACCAGGAAATGTTACTATTAATTGTAAGGACACTTCCTGTTAATGCGAAAATGGAAAATTATGTACTTTCATAGCTCTGTTACATCCATGGAATGATACCACTCTCAACAAAAGAGAGAATATTTCAACCAAATGAAAATATTTACTTGAATTGGTTACAAGTGATTGAGTTAGTTTTAACCAAGATCAGTTAATAAATTATTTTCCAGACTTATCTTAACTCCCAGTGAAACACACAAGCTCTTCTTCTTTTGGTTTGACAGTCTAGATGTGAATAAGACTAAACACTGCTATCTACTATTTGATAGTGAAACGCACAGATTGGAGGCAGTGGCAGTGGGTGTGACTTCCTGTATTGTCCACGACACTCATGGTACCAACTTTAACATTTAAACAGACCAGAACATCCCTACAACATTGTCTAAATGTTAACATACCCAAGCAGTAAAGAACATAACTCAAATTTACAAGGTAACTATCACAAAAGGTTAAATTCCTGCTGAATATGGATTTCCTATGAGCCTTCTGTGGTCTTTACACAGTTGATTGTAGATCTGTGAGCCTGGAGAGAAAAGTACAATTATTGAACCTGTCAGGAGCCGTAGTCCTGATGGGGACCAAAATCTCGTTCCAATAAATACTAATAAATAATAATTTCTGGTGTGCTGTTTAGGATTAGAGTTAAGATGTAGATTGGGTTTTTTAATTAAACTCTGGGCTTGGCATGTACTGGTAATGGCTCTGGATTTGGCTCTGAATGACTGGACAATAAATGGAGGTCAGGACCATGTTGTAATAAGGATATTTGTGTAGGCTAGCAGTTTTATGTATGTGCCTGTGTGTGTATGAGCGAGAAAGAGAGAGAAACTGTGGGTATGAGCATGACTACAAGAACATGGAATGATTGAATCCAGCTGGTAATGATATTTGCTGGTCTGCCTTTTCTTTGCAGGAGTTTCCCATCTCACAGAAATCCTCCAGACAGACATACACACCAGTGGTGTAAGTCCACACTCCCTCTGGAGTCTGATCAGGCCTGCTTCACATAATACAATACAAAGAGGGCGCAATTCATCCACCTGAACCTGGGTTTGAGGCTCCACAGTCGGTAGCTCCTTGGGGATTGTGAATTAAGGGCAAAACAGAAAAAAAAGATCATCATTAACTTAAAGTTCTTATTTTATCTATCAGTACTCAAAAAGAAGATTGCATACCCAACACAATTATAGGCGCACCAAGACAAGACCAACGTAACCCATGCATCAGCTGAGAGTAAGTTAGTAGCAGAAGCATTAGAATATGGATTGACGACCAAAGTATGGATGTCTTTGTAGTTGTCAGGGACGTTTAAGATATTTTCCTCTGGTACTTCTTATTCTTCAGGTAGGGAAAATCTTGTTGGAAGTGTTTGGTTAAAATCCGCTGCTACAGTTAAATAACAATCAGTGTTTCGTTAAGATACATGACGCCACATGGCTATTCTGTTAAATATTACAGCACCTGATAACTTAACGTCTGGAAAACACTGTCCACACACCATCAGGGGTACATCCTAACCTCCTACCAACACCCTTCACTAGAACTGTGCTCTGAACCTCATCCACATGGAACCTTGCCCATTGGCAGAGCGGAGGTAGTAGAAGACCCTAGCTGAACTGGAAAAGTAACCCTGAGGCTGTCTGTTAGAAGAGACAGACTCTTCTTTGTGAAGATCTTCCACTGTCTTCACCAAGATGTTTTATATCTTCCATCAGTCTGTGGAGGAGAGTTCATCTGCTTTGCAACATTTGTTGAGGCAGCAGAACCCAAAACGGAGACTACAGGGATTTCATTTTGCCACCTTCCAATTTTTCACAGTGAAGAGCCATTCAAAAGATTTGATTCGTTTGTGAACGTCACATCACTGTTGAACACTGCACAGCCTCTTTGAAGTGTGTTCACTCAGAGGCTTTTTCAGCTCTGCTGCAACATGTAACAGTGCAGGAGGTCAAACTGTCCACAGCTACAACATCATCACATTTAGTCAGCGATGACTGATTGTCCTGTTTTTACATCTCTTCTCAACCATGGTAATGTGTAACTTCCAAGTCACTATTGTGCATCTTTTCTTCTTGTAATAACTTCTTATCTTAAATCTCTTTGTCTCACAGGGAACAGGCTGGAGCAGTGTTTTGAACTTTTGACCTTGGATTTTTTTCATGCATGTGCTCATTTGTATGAAATGTTCTGTGGCAGGTAGTAAATATTGTTATATACACTTAATATAAGAGGGGCACTGCCCATATTAGGTTACCATGTAGAAGAAAGAAGTATAAGTGGATTAAAATACCTTGAGTGTGCAATATGAGGGGGATAAGACTGAACAGAGGGGGGTGGTGTTAGTTGGGATGGATTTGGGGGATGGATTGATGAGGCTGAGAGAGGGAAATAGACAAAAGAAAAGGTAAAGTAATTCAAAATTGATGACTCATATATATATATGAAGTGTTTCACCCTTCTTTTCCATAAGCTTTTGATCTCCTTGTCTTCTCTGTGTTCTTGGACCACTGTCTCCTTTGTACTCTTCTTTTAGATGATGCGATTAGTTAAAAGCCTCTACCTGCTCGTCACACTGATGGGGATTGAAACAGAGCTGCCCATGTTAGGCACATGCATGTGAATGAGCGTGTTTGACTCAAAGGAGAAATAATAGTACCTCTCCTGCTCTCAGTCATTCTTTCCCATGCCTCAAACACTTTCTATGGATCCCCTGATCCATAGCTGATCTCAGTCTTCATATAAAAATCTATAATGCTATCAATACATGTGTGAGTACACCAATGCACTTTTTAAGAAACATTTATAAGTGTTTTATATGACACATCCAGGACTCGAAATGAACAGCCACCAACCTGCAGGTTAAAGTCATGTTGGGAAGTCTGAATGAAAAAGTTCTGTCTAATTCAGCAGGGGATGGGTGAATCAGATCATTTCAGTTCTTTGTCCTTCAGAGCTATGACTACATTTTCCATCAACACTACTCCACGATGGATCATCCATCTATCAGCTGCTGCCTGAAGAAGGTGTAACTAAATGAGGAGAGTATAAGGAAGGCGTGTAGAAGGAAAAAAGGAACTGCGGTTGCTGGATGATGGTACAAAGAGGCTGATTACAGGAAAAGAAAGGAAGTTGAGGAGAATGAGAAAAAGAAAAATAGGAAGTTAAATATAAAATGGATTTCAGGTTGTAAGTGGCTGAAGTTCATTCATTCATTGTTGGGAAAGACCATGAAAGACCATTAAAAATGAATATTATAGTCAGTTATTAGAAAATAAAAAGTGGTATCAAATATATTTAGAAGGTGTTGAATAGTTTTATCAGAAAGCAAATGTAGCCGACCCTGAATATTTAGTTAAAAATGATCAAATTATAAAAGATATTAATTAATTAATCAAATTATTTAATCACTTTTTGTGAGAGTGGGATAGAAAAGTAATCATGTTTTGGTATCAGAAAGGGTTGAGGGAAATGTTGGAGAAAAATTAATCCTGGCTCTGTTTTCCTTAGAGCAGCAAACAAATCATAATTAATTCTATAAGAAAAAAGAAAAGGTAAAACATACCTGACTTGATACATAACTGACTGAAATAATATTGATAGGAAACAGAAAAAAACTTGTCTTTTGAATTAAGTACTTTACAAAAGTAATACCTTTATGTAAAACCATATAAATAAAGTGACAAACACCATTTTACTGTAGGACAGGCTGTTTTTGTTGCTCTCTTAATACTCCAAAATACTAGAAAAACTCACAGACAGCCTTTAGATTAAAAAAACCCACAAACACTTTTGGCATTACTCCAATTAACTGAAAAATTTAAAAGTTCTATAGACAATAAAAAGTGTGCAGCAGGGATATTTATAGAGCTTTGAAAAATCTTTACGATACTTCTGATAATATGTTATTTAATAAATTGTAGTATGAAATGTGAGGGGATGGACTGAACTGCGCTACTGAAGAAACAGGAAGACATTTGTAGAAAAAAAAGGAATCTTAAAGCCAAAACTGTTCAGATTATGCTTAAATGACTTGTGTATAAAATGAGAATCAAACATGTTGAAATTTATAGACAAATCCAGGGATGTTAATCACTCAGCAATTTTTTGTTTTTAGAGTTTTTCATTATGTTCAAATAAATTTTCGCAATCAATCAATCAATTGGCTTTCAGCTAAGACTTTTCAAACAAAATGTTTACTTTTTCATGTAACATCGATTGTGATGTGATCTTTTCTCATTATTTGCTTTGCTTTGCATATCAGTATGATGGCTTTTCTTTTCTTTTAGTATGTTTTTTTAATTTTAGACAAATATAATCCATCCATCCGTCCATCCATCCTTTAGTTCATTCTTTTTCCTCCACACTGATGACCTAGATGAGTAAATGAATGGATCAGTAATTTAAATTAGTAAGAATACCAAAATCTTTCAAATGATATCGGGCTGTAAGTTTTACTTGAAATGACATCTCTGCTGGTATTCTGTGTGTGTGTTCGTGTGTGTGCTCCTTTTGAAGTCTTTAAGGAGACATGTTATGTACTCATTCACAAGTTGGCAGAACTTCCTGAGGTTTTAATGAAATGGAAACAGAGTGGGTTCATATATTTGCCACGTGAGACTTTGTTCAGGTGAACCTCAGTTCTACCACAGTCTTCAGAGAAACTATCATCTTCAGCTTTGTCTTCATTTTCCTCCTCGCTGTTATCTCGCAGGCCTACAGAGATCTATAAAAAGTTTCCAGTGCCAATGAAAACCAGAGGGACTAACTACAGCTTGATATTTGAGCCCTATCTTTGTAAGATGTCTGCTGGATGAAATTAAAGCCTTAAACCTTTATCTCCATTTCACACCTGACTGTCGTTGCTGTCTATCTCAACATCCTCACTGTTAGATAGGATTTTCCTAACATGCCAGTAGTGTTCTCTTCTTCTACAGACCATAGGAACCAGAGTCAGTTCTTCATGAAATATCCAATGAAAACTAAAAATATCGTCTGCAATCTATGAAAAGGAGTTATCAGGAAATGTTGCCCTGGGAAAATTAAAAGAAAATATGAATTTCTAAACAGGCATAGAAAAAGAACACAAGACCTGACAAAAGCTTTATGCAAAGTTTTTGCTTTTTTATAATATTTACAGTTGATGAAATTTATTTTCACTGAAGCAAATAATACTATTGATGCTATTGTTAAGATAAAATCCTACCTTTTATCACTCTTTTGATTAATATTAATTAATGAATTGAAAGAAAAACTGAACAAAGACAGAGTGAGTTAAATTCCCTAATTTATGTGGTGTTGTTCTGTTACAGCAGAGCTATCGGGGAAGGAATCTCAAAACCAGGCTGTAGGCTGGGTCGACAGACAGACTGGTCCTCCCACTCAACAGGCCTGCCTGCACAAGCACACACACACACACACACGCATGCACGCACACACACCCACACACACGCAACCCCCACCCCTTCCCACACACACACACACACACACACACACACACACACACACACACACACACACACACACACACACACACACACACACCTACTTCCAACTTAGCTGCCTTTGTTAGCATCGTAATCACTTTTCATAGAAGCCGTATGACACCATCAAGGACGGCCAAGGCGAGGTGGGAGTGTGAATTTGCACATAACAAAGAGAGATGAAAATAAGGAGAAAATAAAGCTGTGTATGTGTGGGTATGTGAAGTTTCTCAAAATCAGCCATATGCTAAGGTCAGACACACTATCACTTGCTTTCTAGACACTTCTGGGAAGTCTTGAATGTATGTGTGAGAGACAGAAGGAGGTGGATGGAGAAATTATTTAGCATTTAAAACTGATGATCATTGCTTTGTTTTCCTTCCTGATGTTGGGATTTGAATTTACCCTGTAGCAACACGTAATAATTTTGGAAACTTTAGCTGTAATAAAGCCAATAACATAAGTTATGATAATGTAATTATTTTTTGTGATCAAAATGCAGTAAGTCTTTTACAAAAATATTTCTGAGAAATGCAGTCTTATTGATGTTTTATTACTGTATTTGCTGAAGTTATTTTTTCTAAATTGTTAAGTGTTTAGCCAAAACGAACTAATAGCATAATTTATAAAATTATTGGCTTAACACACTGTAGCTTTTATTAATATATAAAAAATATCAGTTTGAAACTGGGATCGAAACTGGTTGCCTTGTTTTCCCTTAAGGAGGGAAAAGTTTCAGGTTTAACTAGTTTAATCTCTGGTCAGGTATCAGAGTGGAAAAGACTGGGAAATATTTTAGTAATGTTCTGGTCTGGATTCTGTGGTACCGTTGGAAAAGATCAGCTAATCTTTCAGTTCACTACACCAGAATAAATGATGAATCTTTTGAAGTCATTACTAGGAAGAAACTATAGTTGATGAACACACAAACACACACACACATCTGTCCCTTGTTTATAATAAACACTTTGTTTTCCCACTGTCTCTGTAGAGCATTTAATCATATCAGGTAGGACTGATGTTCCACGAAGGTACCAGAGTTGCTGATGTATCACACAGCTCTAAATGATACTATTCTCTATGGCTACGGTAAGGGATTGAAGCTCACAGGGGGTGAAACAGTGATACAGCTGTGTCAGCACTAAAACACTAAAAGTTTTCTCTTTTTTTCTTTTAAAAATATTCTTATCAAGCCTGGTTTATAGAAAGAAAATGGACATACACTGAGAATGATGGTCTGTTTCATCATAAGCAAGGCTCTCAGAGAGCGGGCACAGTTGTCTGTATGAGTTAAATTTTTTATGGAAATTTGATGTTTTGCATTAAATAAGTTGAATGAACAAAAAAATCCTCAATTAGCAGAAAAAAGACTTGATTTTGTTAGTTTATGCCTTTGAAAACTAACAGACTGAAAGCATATATAAGGTCTGAGACTGTAAAAAAAACTTTTATTTGGTTTGCTTGATAACATCTTTAATCATAGTGGACAACAGCAACAAGTAACACAATGAATTTCCTGGTGCATCCTCCTCGAGTTGGATGCAACCTTCCACACCAGTGCATCATCCTTCCATTAGACACCACAGGATTAGCTGACACACCCTGGATCGGTTTAAATCTTATCTCTCCAACTCAAATAATTTACATGCTATCCATCTCCTCTCTGCTGGCAAACCCCAGGGTTCTGTGTTCAGTCTTCTTTAGTTAATTATCTATGTATAAATATGAGGTTTACTCAGCTTTTCAGACAGGAATATTCTCTTTAATCCTGGAATGACCTCACTGATGCACTTTAATGTTGTTTCCCTATGTTTTACTATTTTACTGATTTTTAATATTTATTCATAATATTTAATGTACATTGGTCTAGCAAAATGCTTATATACCCGATAAATCTGAGTTAATTCTTTCAATTACCACATTAATTGAGCGCTTTATCAATATCACAACTCCTTTGGTTTTGAATCCATCACCTGAGGCCACCACGGGTTTATTGTAGTTATTTTGCATTCTAACAATGTCTCTTGGTCTCCTATAACAGTACCACATCCATTTTGTGCCTGCATAAGAAATCAATAATAGAGGTATGTTTTGAAAGGAGAATTCAATCCCTTCACATTTAAGGATAATATAGAGATGTCACCCATTATTCTGAAGTAAAGAGCATAATGAAAAGAAAACGCTCATCATAAAGGGTGTAACATTTAGGAAACAAGCTATGAATACGTACGACATAGTAAGGGGAACATTAATGATTATCAATTGGTTAATGTGTCGCAACCACTCTCCCAACCATCCCCAAATAAAATGTGAAGTCTATTCAAAGTGAACTTTTGCCAGATCCCCCTTATACAACAAAAACAAAAAAGACCAAGCCAAGTACAGATTGGCCCACAAGCGTTAATAAAATTATACATTTTTGCATTAATAAAACTGTAATTCTGCAAAATCCTTTCATAATCTAAAAACATCTCCAAAAACCAGTGTTGAACAAGCATATGTCTATAGGTGACAACTTAAATTTAGCAGGACAAAAAAACCTAGCAGATAGCTTGCAAGCCAGTCCAAGCCAGACAGACCTTCATAGAAGCGAGCGTAACAGCTGTTGCAGTGGCTGTTGCATTATCCGGTTCATAGTCTGCCAAAAAAGCCTTCATCTTCTTCCACAGAGGTCAATGATTTGGTCTCACCTTTAAGTTCAACTGGTAATGGAGCAGGATAAATCAGAAAGTGCCTTCGAGGAGGAGCGCCTTTGATTTCCATCCGTCAGATGGGAATCAAAGGCGGTCCTCCGTCGGGTCGTATCTGCGCCATAGTTGGTGAAGAATTCCAAACGTGTGCCATCTGGGAGAGATGGTTTAGCGGCATCTTGAAGAATTGCCTGGAGCTTTGGATAATTGAGAAGTCAGAGATTCATCATGTTTGCTTTGGAAGACTTTGGAGAGTGTACTAGATGTGCTCTGTCAATCTCCAGCAGGAGAGTGGCGGACTTTCCCAGCTCTGGGATCCATTTAGGCAACATGGATTTCAGGAATGTGCTGGCGTCATCTTCTTCGATCCCAGCAGGCAAGTTAACTACTCTGACATTGTTGCGTCTCCCTCTGTCTTCTAACTCATTGGTCTTGAGATGCAGGTTACCAATTTCATTAATGCAGCTGTTAGCATTTTTTTAGCCTCGCGAAAAGACCCTTGGAGGTTCTCAACTTTGGCAGAAAGCGTGTCTACCTTCTTTGTTTGGGTGTTCAAGTTGTCTTGGTCCCTCCAAGACAACTCCCTGCGTAGCATGGTTCCATTTTTTGAAACACAGGATCTGAGAGGAGACAGTGCTTTCTCCAAAGTCTCAGTTAGCATTTCCCTAACCCTAACCCATAATATCCCACAGAGTGTCCCTTTCAGCCTCCACCATTTGCTTAATTAGCAATGCTACATCCTCTTGCGGTGAGCTAGCTCTGAATCGCTTATTAATGACATCTTGTTGCCCTTGTGGCGAGTTCCTAAATTTTTGTTTGACATTCTTCTAGAAAAGTTAACGTATTGTGCTGAGAACCAAATCTGCCTCCATGAAGTCTCCATGGTGACCCTATTTCTGTCTTTATGACTTTTGGAGAACACAATCAATGCTGCACAGTGCTCGTGAACCCTCAGGAACAAGCATTGGATGACAGAGTGTGTGTGTAAGACATTACAGGTAAATTAACCACAGTCCTCCTTCCCTGCACTGCAAAGTAATAAAAAGGAAGTAAAGGATCTAAGCAAAGGATCAGATATATTAACATGTAATTCTTTTAAAAATGATTATTTTCACAGAGGTTATCTTCAGAAACTAATAAAAACGTCCAGAGCTCCAGACAAAACCAACGACCAATGGTTTTTCATTTTCTTTACTTCTCTGTATTTGGTATTGAAGACTTGATTCTGTTAATTGATGTTGATTGCACAAAAAATAAAGAAAAAATAACCTAAATCTATGTTGAGTTGGACATCATGTCAACAGTTCACATCACAAACAGCTACTGACATTAAGCAGGATGGAGACAAAAATAGAAAGAGAGGACTCAGTGGCACAGTCGTCATGAGAAAAAGATCCGCAAGGACAAAGAAAGAAAAAGAAAAAATGAATGAAGGCTTGAGAAAGCAGAGAAGAAGGCAAGAGAAGACAGGCTGGTGGTAATGTCCTTATGATGTAGTGCCTGTCAGAGCATTTGCTTCAGAGGCCAAATGATCCTGTAAGAACAGCACTGCTATTGATCCAACTATCACACAGCACCACATACTAATGACTGTGTGTGTCTGTGTATGTGCATGAGAGTGTGTATGTGAGATGTGAGAAAGAAGTAGAAAAAAAGAGAGAAGCAAAGACATGGGATAACAATGTATGAGGAAAAAACAGGTAGAGGATAGAAGACAGAGGAGGTGGCTGGAAGAGACTGTGTGCCTGTGTCTGTGCGTTTAAAATTCGGACTTGACATTTCGTCAATGCTCTCAGAACAGTGTGATAGATATGAAACCCAATCTCAATCTAATCTGTTTGATATCCGATCTCAGTTCTCACCTTGAATACTTTAAATACCTTTGAAACCACACACTCACACATGCACGTTTCACAACGCAAAGTCACAAAAAGAATGTATTGCAGGCTTTTTCCTACACATGACAGACTGGACCATACTGTCCTTATATCAATCATTCAATCAACTGATCTTTATTTATTAATCGCTTTTCCAATAAAAACATGATATACAAGCCACTTTTCATGTACAGTAAATGTTAAAAACCAACTTGAAACTGCATTAGTTGAGCATTTGAACCAAGGTTAAAATGATTCATGGTTTTGTTTGGTTAATGAAATAGCTTTAAAAATGTTGATCATCTTGATCAAGAAAAAATATACATACACACATATTTTGGTAAAATCTGTTTGGATCTTGCACTGAGATTCAAATTCTACTTTATCTGCTCATTGCATACCACGCACAACTTAGAAGATAGATAAACCAGGGTAACCTGGTAAATATATAACATTAAACCTGTGGTGAGAACAGATGATAGATGATGTCTACAAATGGATCCTGCTGAATGTGCACAAATAACCTCTCCAATAATATCGGTGTGTTCTGTCATCTCCAACAGACACAGCGGGGAATGGTAGTATTAACATATCCAGGGTGTCTTTAGGTCAACTAACCTGAACAATGGAGAGCTTGTTAAATGGTACTACAACGCTGGTTATGAACTCGGTTTTATGACTCCAGATATGTGCATGTTGATGTAAAACAGGTGACTTTAGCATCAACTGACCAATCGTGATCTGATGACTGAAAATTGGCACAGCTGTTGCAGCAAAAGGAGGAAAGAAAGTTGACAAAAAAGAAAAAGAATGCAGACTATGCGGCTGCATAAATTAATTAATCAGATGATCAATATCCCTGTCACATTATTAAAGCATGAATAGATGGATGATTTATGTGTGTGTATTTCATTTTCATATTTCAGAGTATGTTGCAGGTGGAGGCTTCTTGTTCTGGAGGTCTGTGGTGAAGTTTCAGTCTTAATCTGTCAGATACAATACAGGACTTTTTAAATGCCTCAAATAATTCAATGCAGGCAGCAGGCTTCTTATAAATATTTATATGTTTATTTTCTGTCATCCAGGTTCTAAAAATTTAATAAAGGAGAGTTTCAGTTATCCATAGATTTTAATTAATTTCAAAATCATTCATAATGTGGGTATAATTTATTTGATGCAGTTATGGGAAGTTTATATGCAGGGCACACACACACACACACACACACACACACACACACACACACACACACACACACACACACACACACACACACA
>JBBBVU010000004.1:3295048-3310720 GCA_037177055.1 Atherinosoma microstoma
AACAAGTTTTACAAGTTTAACACTGCATCCTGCCCATTTCGTTATGCCTGAGAAATACTAATAAACAGAAAATACATTAAATCTGTGTGCGTTATTTACGGATAAAACAACCAGGACCTGTCCATTAGGCCTATATTTATGAAAAATGTTTTTTTTTTTTTTTTTTTTTTGCAAAACTTGCTGAATATGCTTAAGTATAGGAACGTGTTTTGTTATTTTTGCCCCTATGTACGTTTTATGCTTAGCAACCTCAAGAGAATCCATGCTACATGCTTCTCTCATTCACTTGTTATAAACCAGTCAATCTGAACCAGCTGGTAAACACGTTGCTATGGTGATGCCCATAACGGAGTGTGATTTAGCTTGCCTAACTATGTGTGCATGATCGCAAATTTAAAAAAAAATCTTTTTTTTGTTATTTTATTTTATCTATTTTATCTTATTACCATTTCAACAGGATATGTATCATTACAATAATGATATAACAATTGTTATAATACTTATTTAAGCTGTTAAGAAGCCCACATAAACTCTAATTAATCCTTATTTGTTTATTTCTCAATACTGTAGTTGTCATTGTATGAGGTAGACTGTTAGAGTGTTGATTTCCGAGCTGCATTGAATGCATCACTAATGCACGCCACACCAAGCTGTGTGTAACCGCAAGTTTAAGTTTCATTTTCTATTCCTCAACCAGTGGCCGGTTTGAGTCGCCTTCTCCTGCATTATTGGAGAACTTAGTTGATAGAATACCTCAGTGTTGTCCAGAAAACCATCTTGCAGAATTTTAAAGGTGAACTGTCCGTGTAAAAATCCATCCTGTGGCCGTTTTTGCTTCAGAAACATCACCTGCTCCCTACATCCCTTCCTGAAATTATGCCGACAGTGTGGGCGTTAATCGCGCGTTAAAAAAACTATCGCCGTTAAACGGAATTTGCGTTAATGCATTATTTTCGTATATACGCACACATAGTTTGGCAAGTTTAATCAGAGTTATATCACTCCGTTACAGACATCACCATAGCAATGCGTTAATCAACTGATTCAGATCAGCTGGCTTTCGACAGGTGAATGAGAGAATCGCGCTGTTGCATGGAACGGTTGTTCAGCATAAAAAGTACATCGAGGCCAACATAAAATAGTTTCTATACTTAAGCGCATTAAGAAAATTTTGTGGAAAAAACAAAAAAAAATTATGAAATGTTTACTGTGTGGGACCACGGTATAAGCTGATTAAACAATGAGGACCCATGCATTATACAGTTTTAATGCATGACACGGAGTCTAGAACACCACGACAAGCAGCGGAGACTTTAAATTTCTTTTGCAAAACTTGCTAAACATGCTCAAGTATAGGAACTATGGACCTGATTTTATCAACTACGTTCTCCAAATAATGCAGGAGAAGGCGACTCAAACTGACCACAAGTCGAGGAAGAGAAAATGAAATATAAAGGGCATTCACACCAGGATAGTCCAAAACACGTGGAAAAAAGGTGTCTTTTTTTTGTGTTTCTTCTTTAGGTTATTATTTTGTGGACATGACAAGAGTTTATTACAAAACAACACGATCACATTAAATACATGAACAAATTAAGATAAGTAAACCAACGAAGGGAGAGATGTTGTGTATTTATAATTATTTAATGTGTTAACATGCGGGTTGGGTCGCAGCTCGCGGGTTATAGGCTATGTTGTTTCGAGTCTTGATTTCAATATAAGATATAAGATAAAGTTCAGCAGTTCGTGCGAGTGGGTGCAGGTTCGTAAAACTTGACCTGTGCAAGATTCTGGTCTTGCGGTTCCTAATTTTATTGTGGTGTGCAGAACATATGTTTTTCTGAACACACGCTGTTGGCTTTATTTTTCCTCCTATCCAATCAATAGGTCTGCATTTCTCTTTCTTGATGATTTATTGTGGTTGGAATACAATATCAACACTTTTTTTAATATTGTGATACCACTTTGTTGATAAAAAACATGTGATTCGTTTTCAATTCTGAGAGTTTCAAGCAATAAAACTGCATGTGAAGTCCAGCCACAGTGTATTCTTTCTGTATCACATGATTATGGCAGCCTATCAGATGTCATGATGATACTGCTAAAGTTAGTGATGATGTATTGTTTTGATATTTTACTGGTTTAATGCAGGTTATTGCGCATTATAATTTATTATATTCATCATATTACTATTATGTGTTTTATTTTCCATTAAAATAGTGAATAATCATATCAATGAATTAATTATTCTGTCATTTAAAAAATATTCATTCAATATTTAAATCTTATCCTTCAAAGGGCAAAAAAGTATGGGTATCAGTATCAATAAAAAAAAGTACCATAACTTAATGGTATTGTATCAACAGAAAATATTTAGGTGTCGCCTATCCTTGAATACAACTTTCTTCCTGGTCCAACAGATAGTCTGTTTACAAGTAAACTGAGAATCCCGGTTTTCAGGTGGACCAGATTCCGCTTCTTTGGTCCGCAGCAGAGTGCAGTTGGTGTTCATACTTCGCCAAAAGAATCGTGCTATCCATGGAAGTGGAACACGATCGGTTTAAATTGGACCAAACAGTTACAGTATGAACATGGGCGACATGCAGATGTTGCAGCTGTGCTGCATTCAAGGCAGCTCGCAAATCACAACTCTAACAATCTACCTCACACAAAGACAACTCCAACATTATGAAATAAACCAATCAGGATTAATTGTCTGTATAGATTGTATGTGGGCTTCCTTACAGCTTACATAAGAATTATATAACAATAAATATCCTGTTAGAAAATATAATAAAATAAAATAGATCTTTAAAAAAAAGATTACTGAAAATTCTGCGATTAATATATGAATCTTTGATTAATAGCAGGTCAACTGCAAGAGGTATGAAGATTTCATGATTCATCTGGGCTAAAGGTAACAAGTGTAATGTTTTATTGAGCAATTACTGTCTGGAGAAAACATTAATGAGCATGGTACGTCGGGAACGGGTTTTCAATGAGAACGCTCTTCTCTCTCTCAGCTGTTCTCAAGACTGGGTTTGTTCCACACTAGCCTTGGGACAACAGCCACCCAGGCTACTGCAGGAGGCAGTTCTCGCGGGGCTAGTGCCAGGGTTCAGTTTGGAGAGGCAGAGGAATGTTTGCCTGATTTTTAATTAGATTATAAAACATGAAAAAAAAATATTGGAGGACGGCGGGAAAGAGGGGTAAAATACGGTAGTTTGACAGCTATGTGTAGAGATAAGAAATATCGCCTCATAAATTAAATTTCTCTCAGTTTTTTTCTAAAAAAATACAAAAGAAGAAGTAATGAGACTTTTAGGCATTATCTAGAAGACAAGATAAATTTGTGGTCTGTTTTCTTATTTTATTCTACTCTGGAATCAGTCTAAAAAGCTATCAAAATTCACACATATCAATATAAGAAGAAGGAAGATGTTTTCATAATAACTTTGTGAGTGAGGTAAACTATCAAATTTCAAGTCACATCAAATCAGAAAATAATGTCAGTCCAAGTGTGTTTCACATATCGCACAATTATCTTGTCAGCAATCAAGGAGTAATGGCATTTTTGGATTGTGACTAACTAACGGTGTGTTCATTAATCACCGAACTCTGTTACCATTAATGAACTGTATCCTTTACAAGACATTTTAACATCTGGATGTCCCTGAAGATCTGGTCCCTGGTAAGCTTTTATGCTCTGCAATTAGTACGCATCCTGTCCTGTCCATCCTCTGTGTTTATTTTGTGCGAATTTGGTTCTTTTTTACAAAGCTTGAAAATGCATAGGAGACAGAGGGAGACAGAGGGAGCCAGTGTTGCGCAGTATATTCACTCACTGTTCTCTACTGTGCTACCTCTTTTTATGTCTCTTTCTGAGAGTGCACATTATCATGATCTCCTCTGCCCTCTAGTGGATGTATTGCCTAACAACAATGGCAACATAAAGGATGAAAGGGAGTACGTGGGCAGTGACGTTTGACAACTTTTGACACGGACGTACCTATTTATGTACTTAAACATGAAGCAGAAATTAAGCTTTGTTCTCACCACTCTTGGAGATGGCTCCCACTTTGTCTTTGCTAGCCTCTCGGTTATGGCGCTCCATTTATGCCATAAATGCTTGGCTCTATGCTTAACCAACAGTTGGTCTGTCTCCCTATACTTTGTACAAAATAGAATTAAAATGATATTTAAACCACTTTGTAGCATTATTTTTCATTTACTACTGGATAAAGGATATACTCAGTGTCAATTATGCATTGCTGTTTTACTCTTTCTTATTCTGTCTGTGAATATATGACTGAAGGCCTTTGATAAAAAAGTTTGTCAAGAGATGCTTTTAGCTTATATAAACTACAACTATAAAATACTTGTAGTTAAACCTCAAAATGATAAGAAATAAATCAAAAGATCAATCCATTCATATCTGATATATATTCATGTCTCTCAACAATTGGCAACAACTAGTTATTCTTTACTACCTCTGATAAACAACTGCAGCACAACTTGTGTCACAATTCACAAAACAAATTACAGACCGTTGAAGTCTATTGCTGGGGACTTGCACATGCCGAAGCAGTCTTCCTCTTCTCCTTTTGTTTGCCACTGGGAAGCTCTAACCTTTGCTGAGCCAACAGCTCTCTTAACACAGGGCAACATTAGCGTAGTCAGGCTGTGAGTCACGTGTCTCTTCTGCAATCTGGAGCTACCACAAGGGAATTTCATCATTTTTTTCTACCTTACCAACATCCGCAGAAACTAGCTGAAAACAAAAGCAATATCAGCCCATCAAAATGGCACAGAATATCACCCTGATAATACAAGATAATTTGCCAGTAAGCTGAGGAGCTTACACAAAGATAGGTTGCTCAACACACCCAGCCTGTAGGTCCATCTGTCAACCACAATCTGTCCAGAAATGGGTCCCCTCCACACACGGTGAACAGAGATTGAGAGTCCTGACAGTCTGCTGAGAGCACTATTGAAGTCTAAACCAAGTATTTCAACTGTTGCACTTTTCTTCAAGCTCTTTTTCAACAAATTAAAATGAAACCAAATTCCTATCCACAGACTTACAGTATGTCTACACCAATCTAAAAATAACATTGTCGGAGGTAGAGCTTTATAAAGGACAATGTTAAAATTCAGTTGTTTGTGAATACATCAGCAGGTACTTTATGGTGCATCTTCTCTGATGATGCTCTCCCAGACTTTCACTGCTGCCACCTTCTTGCTTGCTTTATTTAATGTGGCCTCCTGCAGGTGGAATATAGCTCAGTCCAGGTTGGCCAAGGACATTAGTCCTCTCTGAAAAGCTATTTTGTTGAGATTTGATGAACTTGGCTTAATGTGAGCAGACATATTGGAAAATGGATAGCACTTCTAGTCCTTTCTTCACCTTAGCAGTGTTCAGAGCACTTTATAAAATGCTCTGGTATACTTTGAATTCAACCCATGGCTTCTGTTAGCACTGAAACCATCAATATCAGCCGGTGTGCTAGCTCTGTCAGCCACTGATGCAAAGTTATAAAAGGGAGAGCATCATATTCAACAAATGAGTCGGTGCTTTGGGTCAGAAGCTGTTGCCTTTTACCCATCACTTTTCTTCATCTGTCATTTTGTCTACTTTTCTACTTGCCTGTCTGCATATGAGGATTATCCTATCATGTTGCAAAAAATTTTGGATTCCATGCCATTTCACAGAGATACTGTTTTATCCTATATACAAGAGAAGAGCTTATAAAGGGGTTTAAGTTTATAAGTGATTATAAGCACTTTCCCAGGATTATTTTCTCTGCACACCTACTTCTTTTTGAATGAAATCAGGTGTTGCTTCTGGCAAACTTCTCAGTCTGACATCTCGCTGAAGACGCTTTACTCCTTATTAATGACAAGCAACTGTCATCTAATCTCTAAGCATTTTTAATTAGGAACTTGAAAAGACTTATAAGATTGAAAAAGGTTGAAAAGTCTAATGGCTCCTAATAAAACAGATGTTACCACCTACTTTAGTGTAGGCAGCCACCACTCTAAATTAGTAATTGTTTTTCAGTGTGATGGAAAAAAACAGCAAACTAAAGCTAACAGGGAGTAAACAGTGAATGAAAAAAATGTTTTTGTTGTTGTTATTATTACCTCTGGCGGCGTCCGTCTGTCCGTCTATTAGCAATATAACTCAAAAAGTGATGGACAATTATTGATTCCATTTTTAGGAAAATTCTGAATGGTAAAACGACCAACTGATTTGGTTTTGGAGGTGATCCAGGTCTCCATCTGGATCCAGGAATTTTTTTAAACACTAGAATTGCCAACATTCCAAAACCCCCAAGAACCACCACAGGGGGTCATTTTAAAACCCTGCCGACGCAGCATTAAAAAAAAAAAGTTGCCATTTACACAGGCCAATTTTTTCCTCCCTTTGAATCTTTTTTTTTAGTTATTCAGAAGTAGAAAAATCTTCAATAAATAATTAATTGATTAGCATGTGGGATTACTTTGGGCTTGTATTTCAAATCCTGGTTGATCTATTGTATCACATGTGGAGAGTAATGAACACACGGCGGATCATTCTGGCATCGATCCGGTAGAGGACACATGCATTTAGTACAGCCATGTCCAAAACATTATAAAACACTGCAACAGGCCCTCCTCTAGTTACAGATAGATTTTATAATCCGACATTGTTTGCTCCGGATCATGTTGAAATTCTGGTTCTGGTGATAGAAGATTCAAAATATAGAGGGTACTGGGTGGGTTGTTGGGACTTTTGGCGTTTTTCTCAGGTGAGCTTCTTTATGGCTTGGTGGAGGTCTGCATTCTTTGAGTGTGTCGAGTTATATAGATCAATAAAGTGTTTTTATAAAAACAGTTTTAGAGAGATAAAGGAATGTGCGTGGAAACTGTTTTTCCAACCCTACGCTATTATGGATCTCATACTAATTCTCTAATAGAACTTGGATAAAATAAAACATAGAAAGCGGAAGTACAAACTTTATTTTTACATCATATCTTCACATTCTGCTATAATTTGATCATGTCACAGACTTTCTTACTTGTTCATGTTAGACATCCGAGCAGAGAAATTAAACACACACACGTTTCTTTCCCCTTGTGTTTGACAGATACCTGCAGACAGTTACGCTCTCTCACACACAAAAACTGTTGTTCATTTGACTGAATAACCTCTAGTCTTCTAAACTGGATGGGAATAAGATAAAGCTACAGCTGAGTGTCTGCACTTTAAACTCAAATTCTTTATCTAATTTTATTATGTTTTGGTTAATACCTCAATAAATAAAAAATCTTCCAGTGAGAAATTATTCATCATGAGCAAAAGTTATTATACAAATAACATTTCTTTTTAAAATATGTGTTTAAATAAAGCTGTTATTTGAGGAAGCACATAAGTATTTTTGCTGGTTTCTGTCTAAACCATAATTATTTACACTTTTCCATTGGTGTTACAAATCAGATCTGCTTGAAATTTAAACACTGACAAATTCATTAAATTAGATTTTTACTTTATTGTCTGACCTGTCCAGGTGTACCCGCTTCTCACCTATAACAGCCAGGATTGACTCTAGCCCCCAGCGACCCTACATTGGAATACGCAGGTATAGAACATTGATGGATGGACTTTAATTATTGCTGTTATGCAAATATAAAAATTTGGGTGAATTACTTATGAGATTTATGAACATAAGCTTTATGAGTAGCTACTGTGGATTTACACCTTTAAAAGCAGGCTGAATTAAGTTTTACGTTTTTGTTAATTACATTTGTGCCCATGTGTACTTCATTCACAGACTTGACACTTTGAGTGTGTTCAACTTCACCCTTCATAGCATTTCCAAACAGAGATGATGAAAATACTCCAATTTATTTCTGTAGGAATTATTCACTGTGTATATATCATCCTTTGGAATGTCCTTGTAAAAGTAAATATTGTTTGACATTTAAAAAAAAGAGCTTTTTAAAAAATGTCTTTCCTGATTACAGGCGGTCTGATGACCTCACAATTAGAAATGCATTACATGAGATACGACATTCTTCATTTATAGACATAATTATTTTTCTCCACATCACAGGGAGAGGTGGAATTCAAAGCCACAACTACTTGATCAAATTGATTTAAAACAATTTTTAAATCATTATTAATGAATCATGCAAAAGCAGCAAAAATTGGTTAAAAGATCCAAAAACTAAGATAAAATGAATTAACAGGAGATAATTAAAACAAGAAAAGTAATCATGAGACGTTTTGGTGCCTATTTCAAATTATTACAGTTTCTTTTCATAAAATGTATATTGTTCATTTTATTATTTCCATGGTCTGAAACAGTTTGGTTGAGCATGCAAACCTTAAATATAATGGAGTAAAAGACTGATACTAAATTTGAAAAAAGTGATACATTTTTGAATGATAAAAAAAATTATAAAACTTAATTTAAATTTATATACCAAAATTAATTATTAATTAAAAACACACCCTGCCAAACATGATGTTAAATTAAAGCCATGATTTAAATTTCCCTGAGATCACATATTTTCTGATAAAAATTTGAATATCTAATGAAGTATAAATAATCAAGGCTTCATTTTGATGCACTGGTTTAGAAAAATGCAATTCTATCCAAAATTGAAAGGGCACTTCCTTTTTTATTCTCTTTGATATCAACAAAATACCATCATTGTTGCTCAAGTCAAGGTCAAAGTTTTGTAATGATGATGTAGAGAGAGGGAAAATCTTGTGAATAGCAACACCTCTGCAGTAGTGTGAACTGACAACACTGACACCAACAGCACTGTCAGATCAAAGCTGCTCTGCATTTATACCAACATTCACGAAATGCACAATCTCTTTCCCTCTCATACTATAGCAAGCACTCCCGCACAGCCAAACTGACCTTTGCATGCACAAAGCAGCACGGGTGCAACTAATCCAACCACATTAAGGCCTGGAGGACATATTAGGACTCGGAGCTGGCATGACGAGCTCATAAATAACCTTTCTAAAACATTCAACTCAGCCAATGAGACTTTACAGGTAAAGAGCACATGTTTCTGTTGCATCCGTCCTTTGTTCTCAGATGTTAGGATATCTTTCTGTGTCAGTGTCACATACTTGATGACAAAAATTCAAAGACATCATAACACTACTTTAAATTAATTATGCTGCAATTTTAAATAACATAAAAGTTAGAGCAGTCAGAACTTTGTCGTTCCCTGAGCGGACAAACTGACAAATGGACATAAAGTGGTGTCAGAAGAGACAACTTAAAGGAGCCTGTATAAAAAAACAAAAAAGAGCATGAAAGCCTGCTAGCTGAATCTGAGGGATTTAATACATAACCTTGCATAGCAGAAATCTTTGGGAGAGCACCTGTTATGTCAACTGATCTTTTGCTGTGGCCTTGCTGCAGACAGCTGCATGCTCATGCACTCTTTTCTCAGCTGTGTCACTGCCAGTAAGTATGATTGATCTGTTGTCATGATCCCACACCAAATGTTGCATGGCTACTCCTCCTTTTTCCTCATTTTCTTTCTTGAATAATTTCTTTCAGGTGTTTGATGTGGAGCATGTACAATAGCTGTCCATGGTTGATTCAAATAGGAGTGAATTATTTAATTCACTAGTGAAGAACTCTCCGTCAGGGTGACGCTATGGGACTGAGCCAGATGTCTCTTGACCTCTGGTGGTTGATATTCTTTAATCTGTGAGAGAAATGTTGAGCGGCAGTTGATAGGACAAGAATCAAGAGAAAGGCTGTACAGGTCGGGTCCACATTATCCATCTTGCATTTAGCACTGACTCATTTTACCCCTGACAAGCAGTGTGTGTTGCTCATTAACTCAGTTCTGTCCAGGTGAAGTAATATTGTTAAGAAGTAAATTATTTGTTCTGGTGTATTTAGTTTGCCTGGTATAGCAGCTGCTCCTCCAAATTTTTCATAAATGAGTTTAGGGGAAAGAAATTGTTTAGAACTACTGGCGGACATGTATCCAACATATATTCAGTTCTTTGAAGAAACTGACCCCTATGTTCGGGGAGGCATCCAGATGTGCTCAACAGGAAACATTTTTTAAGGGATTATCAGCATAATAAGAAGGCAAAACAAACCAACAGACGGACGGGATCATTCCCGATGTCACACATGCTGGCAATCCTTTCAGGAGCACCAGTGCACCTGATGATGGGAGTGACGTTAAGATTATCAGTCTTAAAAGGTTAATGCAGCCCTGCACATGTTCCAATCAATCACTGCTTTAATACCAGATAAAGTTCAGCGGAACTGGCAGAAGTGTACATTTGCAAAATAATTTTTTTTATTTGACTTAGTTTTGTCAAATGTTGATGGAAATTTCTCAGTCTAAAGCATATTAGCTCAGCATGGTTCCAGCACAAGGAGGAGGAACCACAGGGTTATGAAAATAATAATTTCCGATGCAAACAAGAAGTGGGATTGTTGGTGACTGGTTCAACATTCTGCAGAGTGTGACACTAACCTAATATTTTTAAATGCTCATTATATAAATCATAGTTGGATCATGGTTCATGATTAAACACACTTTTAGCACAAAAATTAGTTATGATGTTTCCACCAGTTTATGAGCATTGCTAACTGATGTCCTGTAAGCACCAAACATCACTAATAACCTTCATCTAACAGGAATTAAAAAAAAAAAGGAAAAAAAAAGCAATATTAAAATGACCAATTAAAGAAATGATTTGGGATTTATTTTTGAAAAAAACAAAAAATTAAATTAAATTAAATATAAGATACCTCAGTAAATTTCGTGTCAGAAATGTAGCAATGATGATGTAACCTCATTGTGTGAGTGAAAGGGACAAGAGAGAAGTTTGACTGAAGCGCACTCTGCTGTAACAGCTATAAATGTTAAAGGTCAACACTATATTTATAATTATTAGAGATCTCCACTGCACATATCCCAAACCATGAGACAGAATTCTGCATATAATAATGAGTCACTGTGATTTAAATATTTCAGTTGCTACTTGCAGTAAAGAATCAGAGCTGAGGAAGGCTTCAAGAAGGAAGAGGGCAAGAGGTCAAGTCAAAGTCAGGGAACATTAACCCTTTAATGCTCATTTAGTACAGCAGAAAATGAAAATCGCTTTCATTTTAGTGAGGTTACTACGTTCTGGGCGGCAGTAGCAGGAGCTAGAGCAGGTCATCCAGAGGGTTGCCAGTTCAAACCTAGCTTCATTCTACTCATTCTTTTGTTATGTTCTTGGGTAAGACACTTAACCCACCTTGCATTCAATTTTAGCAACACTGGTTAATGATGGTGCAGACTGGCAGCCATGCTCCTGTCAGTCAGCTGTGGCTACACATGCAGCTTACCACCACCAGAGGGATTAATAATGAAAGCAATGTGAAGAGCTTTGAGTGGCATGAATAGAAAAATTGCTCCACATATCTGATATGTTGGTATTATTTGTATTACCATGACATTAAGTGATAACAAAGTCTACTGAAGGAGGAAATCAATAAATGATTGTTTTTGTGGTGTAACTCTGAGCTCACAATGAGTTGGAAACTTTAAAAATGAGCTTTTGAATCAATGTTTGTTGTTAAATTTCTTACTGGGGATGTGTTGATCGATTTCAGTCAACAGCAACAATAAAAAGAAACAAAAGAGCATTTCAATAAACGTAGATAAGACAGAAGAATTGTGAGACTCAATGCTTTTCTTAAAACGGCTGCAAGTGGCCTTTCATTATACACACACATTCTGTTGTGAGTATAATGAAAAGTATTCTACTGTTGTTCATGTGAATCTTTTACATTAGCTGCTGAACTCACAGCTTATACCCACACAACAGAGACATTATCGTACAAATATTCAAATCCTTTTTTTTAAATTCCAAAACAAAACACCCACTACTTTCTTGAAGAATTAGTAATAATTAGCCTTCATTAATTATAGTTTATGCATTCAAATCTGTTCCATGTTGCATATTCATTTAAGAACTGGTATGCTTTAAAAAAAAATAAAAAAATAAAATCCTTACGAATCCCACATTAAAATCCAACTGGGCTCCTGCTTAAGCCATACAAGAGGAGGAAGACATCCATAAGCTGTGATGTAGAAAGAAGGAAAAGTACCAATTTTAAATCATCCAATGCAGACAGAGGAGAGAAAAAACACAAAACTTCTCTCACTGGTGTTTCCAACCCACAGACGAGGGATAACAGGTAAAACACCAGGACGCAGAAGAATTTTAAAAACAAATTATTTTCTCACTTAATATCCAGAGGGGGTTACATTCGGTCATATACAATAATATACAATGTGTTTGAAAAAAACAAATTAAATTAAATTAAATTAAATTAAATTAAATTTAATTTAATTTAATTTAATTTAATTTAATTTAATTAAATTTAATTATTTAATTTAAAATCAGTTGTGCCAGTCACAGGACTGTATAACATCTACATGTTACTACTGGGGTTGTTTTGAATCACATTCCAGTATTTACCACGAACATGTTAAAACTTTGAATGTTTTAATCATTATTTTAGATGCACCAATATTACTGAATACAATTCAATATAATATGTCATAAATTGATCGGTGGCTCAAAGCTTTTCTGCAGATCGTACACAGAGTCAAAGCTAGACTTTGGACCAGGAACCCGCTGCTGGGGAAAGCCGCTAGGATAGGCTTCACCGCCCCTGCTGTGAGCCTGAATTGGAATGAGCAAGTA
The DNA here is from genome assembly GCA_037177055.1 of Atherinosoma microstoma. Taxonomy (NCBI): domain Eukaryota; kingdom Metazoa; phylum Chordata; class Actinopteri; order Atheriniformes; family Atherinidae; genus Atherinosoma; species Atherinosoma microstoma. Next base: position 3,307,791 of record JBBBVU010000004.1, read on the forward strand.
GAAAATATATTGCTAGCTGTTTATGTGATGGGTGTGCAGCCCTACACTGGTGCACACCAAGTGAGTTGAGTTTCCACCCTATTTTAACAGCAAATCAGCTGGCCTGGTTGCCAGATGCTCCACATACATGTTCATATCGGTGCTTGTGAAGGAAACACAAAACATGTCTAATGACCAAAGTTGACACAGTCTACAGTCCACCAGGAGATCTAAGACCTGGAAATTATTTTGATTTGATAAAAAAAAGAGGAAGTAACATTTGATAAAGGTCTGTTGAACAGTAAATAAAGAATGCTCATCTGGTGAGATGTTACTGTGAAATCCTAAATTATAATACAGCAACTACAACACGGGATAAAGACACAGATATTAAAAGGTATTTTTTAGCCGTTACCGGTAAATAACTCTATAAATTAAAAGGTGATTAACAGAATCTACTTCCTTAATGATTATTAAAGATTTATAAACTTGCACTGTAGTTCTTGACATATATACTTTACATACATCATACTACAGTTTTATAAATGCATGCTAAACTTGTACATAAAAAAATAAAAGACAAAAAAAAAGCATTTTCCCTGTGCTATGAAGCAACAAAAACACATATTTATTGGGTGTGGTGGTATCTCTGTCACCTCACAGTAAAATGGTTCCTAAGTTAAGTCTGGAACTTTTCTGTAATGAGTTTGCAAGTTTTCCGTCTCTGGAACAGCTTCATTCCACAGTCTAAAAACATGTGTTAGCTTCTTTCCAAATTAACTTTGTGAGTGAGTGACAATGGCGGTGCTAGACTTTTATACTGTACGTGGGAGTCATATAATAATAAAAGAAATAATTGTGTTCCTCTCTCTAACACTGCTCTGATAACTGAGGTCACATTAGGGAGACATGAGAAATAAAACATCTTTATGTCAATAATCTGGATCACCAACTGGAAATATTTGCAACAAGCCGTCACACCAGTTTTAAAATCTTTGCATTGGCTTCTAGTCAGTCACAGAATGTTTTAAAACTCTACTGATCCTTCACAAATCCCATAACGGTGTTGGCCCAGAATACACTGTTCAGAAAATATAAACCTAGCAAAACTCTTAGATCCAAGGACTCAGCTCAGCTAGTCCAGACCAAAGTACAGACTAAACATTAAAAAGCAGCATTTAGCAACCAGTGGAGATAAACAAAACCAAATGTGACACTTTTAAATCCAGTTAAAAACATTTCTTTTCTCATGCGGCTATGCCTATGAGAAAAGAAAGCACTTTGAATTGTCTTGTCCAGGAAATGTGTTTTACAAAATAAACTTGCTTTGCCTTTCCTTGTTTCGGCCTGATCTGTATCCTTCCTCTTTACTAAAAAGTCATTTCTATGCCGTACCTGCTTTAAGCTAGCAGCCTTGCTACCCTCCTGTTTAAATGAAACTGGATCATGTAGCGCTAGCTTTGTCAGCGCTAAGTAACGTGGATACTGATTTACTCTGTGAGCATCTTTTTTGTTTATTTTTACCTCCGATGTGAAAATCTTGATAGACTGAGTTAATGTGTAGTTCCTTGATGCACTCATTGAAAACTAAATACAACATTGTTTCCCCACATCAAGTGGATCCGACCTGTATCCAGACGTCACTGGGAGATATCCGCGGATAACGGGTCGGGTTTGGTTACCATCCTAACGGGTTCGGGAGAGTCGGGGTTGGACCCATTGTGTACATTTGTGCTCACCTTTTTCTCAGTCTCCTTCTTTTATTTATCAATTGGGTATAATTTTCAGTGTGCAAGTACTTCCAAATTGATAAATCCATATTTACATCTGGAAACACTACTTAGTGCATGATGTTGCGTTATCCTCTGAGCCTGCCCGTCACTTCACGGCCACTTACTGTTCACATTTCAGCGTGATGAAGGTCACGTTGAAATGATGATGTGAACGACCACGCAAAAAAAAAAAAACGGATTTCAGTAAAAAAATTTGATTTGAGCATTAAGACATGTGTGAACGTAACTAGAGTTTTATGGGCTGATGATTGGATGGATGGATGGATTTTGATACACTCATTTCTCATCTGAAAAGGAAAATTAAAACTTAAATGATTATCGGACTATATTGAATTTAATTGAATTAAAATCAAACCCGTTTATAATTTTTCATGAATCGTATGTAAACTGATGTATCCAGATATGTATACAAACATCAATTAAGGAGAACAAACACCCTAAGTACGTTGTTAACATGCTGTATTTCTGTGTGGGCGCATATCAGGCAAAGAAAAAGCTCTCGGTTAAACTGTGATGACTTCTATGTCAGTCTCATGATCAAGCACAGAAATGTTTAAGACTGCAATATTTAGTAGGCAAAACATGAGCCAAGAGAGTTTCACTCAACTTCTTCTGCTTGACATCGCTAAGTGAGGATCAATGAGAATCTAATATTAGCAAAAAATAGAAAATTAGGAATCAATATTGGCTTTAGTGTGAGACATTAACATATTAGCAGTCTGAGAGAACTCTACTCCTTTGACACATGGAAATATGATAAATATGTCCACCTTGCCAGTCTGTGGGCCACTAGTCTCTCCTGGAAAATATCTCTGAGAACAGCTGAGCTGCAACACTCTGCAGCTCAGACTCTCTTTTCCTCTCAGTTTTCCACAATATAAAAAACACTAGTGTCATAGAATGAAGCATCCATAATTGTGAGATGGCATCATCTCTTTCTTGTCTATTCTTTTTATATAGTATTGCTAAGGGGAAAAGGTAGTTAGTCTGCCAGAAGGAACATTGGTGTTTCACTCCTTGGCTTTCCTAGATAAACCAGAAAAAAAAGACTGCATAACACTGTATGGACTAAAAAATGTTTATGTGCATACGTGTGTGTGTGTGTGTGTGTGTGTGTGTGTGTGTGTGTGTGTGTGTGTGTGTGTGTGTGTGTGTGTG
>JBBBVU010000004.1:3316559-3329564 GCA_037177055.1 Atherinosoma microstoma
ACACACACACACACACACACACACACACACACACACACACACACACACACACACATACGGTGAATATTTTAAATGTGTGTGTGTGTGTCAATATACAGTGACAGAAAGAGGACAGACAGGTTTTTCAGACGTACTTTGGTAGGGATTTTGAAGACAATATAAAACACATCTGTCTGCATCATCATTGCTAACTTTCCTGAAGCGGACATGTGGCTAGTGAAATTATGTAATTCTCAGATTCATATTTCTCTTTTTTTTTAACAGCTCAGAAAAATATTTTGCATAATCCTCACAGTTTTTGGGGTCTGGGTGGTGAATAATCAATGCACGAGACTGTGAAGATATCATGATTGCTCTGTCCACTGTTTGATTACCCCTTTCCCACTTAGCTGTGTCGGTGCAGGAAGTTGTCCGTGTTCATTAGAGAAAAGCAATGCTTCATAATGCAGTGGATAGATGTCTCCAAGCAAGTGCATGTTTTTCTTTCCTTTCTCAAGAATAATATGCAAACATCTGCTATAGAGATTCGCTTGGAGTTCAAAGAGCAGATGCAAATGTTTTATATATGATGCATCTGCTTGGAACTTGCATCTTCACAATTATTATTGGTTTCTTGGACGAAACAAAGGAAGAAATACGTAAGATTTGGAGGAAGACAACCAAAAGTGTGATGAAATTCAGTCAATACTTTAGAATGTGTTTTAAATGTAATCAAAAATCAAATAGTAAATTATAAAATGTGATTTATGTTTTATTTACCAAATGAAAACACTTAAACTTTCTATTTTATCTGAACAGAAACGTCATTCTTTGGAATAGGAATGTTTAATTTAACCTATTCACTAACTATTGATGTTTTCTATAACATTTTCTATAGCTACATCAGACCAGTCAAAATATAAATGAATAAATAAAACTTATAATAACGTAAAACAACAGTCCTATAAAAAATATTACGGTTTGGTATTTTACAATAGAAGAAAACCACAGCAACAAAGAACAGAGGGAAACATATACGGCTGATGGATATTGTGTAATTTGTTTTTCTCGTCTTTATGAAAATGGAAAAGATCAACTTGTACAGGAAAAATAAGTAGTAGCCTATCAACATTTATTTTTAAATGATCTTATTGACAGAAAACAACAATAATCTTTAGGAATGTTGTATTTTTAAAGTATGGATCAAGGGTATCAAATGTATGTCCTGGGGGTCAAAACTGACCTCCCAGAGGGTCCAGTTTGGCCTGCAGGATGAATTTGGTAAATATGAAAACAGCCTTGAAGAACTGTAACTGTAATATTTTAATAAAAGTAACTGTAACTATTAACGTGTCCACATCAGGTTTGATTTTCTTTGCATGCATGTGAAACATTTCCAAGACAGGGGGACAACCTGTTCTGTCTATAAACCTTTCTTACTTCATAGATCTGACTTCAGTTTGTATTATGAGGTGAGCGAGTTCAGGTGGTCAGGACAACAACACAGATGTGGAAATGCACACGAATGTAAGCTACATCTAAAATAACTTCCAGATCTGGAAAAATTACTCTGATCATGACATGTAATAACTGGATTTGTCCATGTCAAGATACCTGGGATTAAATGTTTAGTAAATTTGATTCATGGTAATCTAGAAGTTGTAATGAACTTCAGGTAAATTGAGGCAAAATATTGTTGAAATTGCACTTATTTTTTACTCCAGAAATTTCAGGTTCATAATGTTTTCAAAAGGATAGTTCATCAAATGTAAACTTCTTGATAATGTACTAATTGCACTAAATCAAAGAGAAAATTTATAGTTATTGGTTATTATGCTGTTATTTTACTGATCTGACCCACTGGAGATCAGATGTGGTCCCTCAACTAAAATGAGTTTGACATTCCCGATGCTCTTGATCAGCCTCTGGCCTAAGACCAATAATCAATTAACAGAGTTGCAACACCTCATTCTTCCTTGGCAAAGAAACTATAGCTTTATATCACAGTAACAAAACCTTAAGGGATGTCATCATTTTGCAGATGTGAGCTGGTGTTGGTGTAAAATGAGCTTGTCATACACATTTGTGCAAAATCTGTACACATACTGTGTACACATATGTGACACTATTCAACATAAAGAACATGGAATTGAATTTTAATGGAAACAGCTAGAAAACAGTTGTTTTCTGTAATTGGACCAAATCCATGTCTGTTGGAGGTGATTAATGTTTTTCCCTGTTTCTGCTGTATTCCACTCCCATGACTCGTCTTAAATGAAGAACTCCTGCAGCTTTCATCGAGCTTCTTTATATAACACACAACACAAAATGCTGAGACTGGCTAAATCCAGATGTTTTAGACTGGTCAAATCTGAACTACATTATCCTGTAGATACTGTTGACTACTTCAACCAGTTTATGACTTAACAAAATCTTCCTTTGAAAATCATGAAAGTTCAAATTAGATCACTCTAAATTTATAGGGTGGTTTTACAGTTAAGTTAAAAATTAAAAGTATTTCAGCTCTTTTCAAAAATTATACTTGAAAGTCCAGTTATTTTATGTCCATGACCTGAGATTGATGAACGACCTGATCCAGAACCAGTTTGTCCTTTTCAACGTCAAGCTGCAGCAGAGAGAGAGGCCCACATCACATCCCAGCAATCCGATCCAGAGGTCTGGAATCAGCATGGAACTGGCAGAGCCGGGTAAAACACCACCCCCAGGAGAAGACCTTGTCAACCCACTGTGTGTTTGTTCCAGTGTCATTAGTGTTTGAGCCATGTTTGTTTCAGAGCCTCAAAGTTGGAAAATGCCTTCATGAGACAAGGCCTTGTCAACACATGCTCATGTTTGCTTTGATGTGCAAAAAAACTGTTTCATTTATCTTAAATTGTTATATATGATCACTTTCAGCCTTATTTCCTCTGTTTACATACTCACAGTCACTTATTCATGCACACGTTTGCACAAGTAAACACAAAAGCACCTGCTGACATGCCACAGTCTGACTGGCTGACACAATGACACCCCACATCTGGGGACATTTCCCAAGGAAAATCATGCAGATTTATTCATCCTATGGGTCAAAAGGAAAAGAACTCAGAGGAAAGAAAAGACAGAGGGGGGGACGAAAGTAAGAATGAAAAAAAAGAGCGCTAGCCATCAGAAATGTGTGAATGAAAAGCTGAAACCAGAATAATAAAAACAACAAAAACAAACAAACAAACTGAAAGACAGAAAAATAATAAGTCTATTGTCAGGATTTCTGGCCGGTGTGACACTTTCTCTGTACATGAATACCCTGAAGACCCTCTGACACACACACACTGACAGACAACACAGTGGGGTTTTTGCTTGAATACACACCCCGTCCTTATGCTCTATGGTACGCAGCACACCAGGCCAGGCGGTGTGTGTGTGTGTGTGTGTGGTGAGAGGCAGAGAGAGGTGAGGAAGTCAGGAACAGTTTTACGTTACTTGATACTTTCATTACCAACACACACGAAAAGATTTGTGTGTGTGTGAGTAGTCTACGGCAACTCTAAAGCGACAGTAAACACATCTTCTTTGTGAGACACACACTAATGTTTTACATGACGAGAGGGTGTAAGGACGAGCCAATGTCATCCCTCTGCAGCTTCGTTCTTTTCACATCACCTGTCTCTAGGCAGAAAGGTCTCACCATGCTAGTCTCACCAGCTAGGACATGGTATCCCTTCACATTACAGACAAATACGTAGACACACATGCTGTCCATGTGTGATGCTGGGATTCATCAAATCAAAACGGCTACTTCAGCTAACCACAACATCATAGTTTAATGTTAGCTTCTTAGAGACATTGCTTTTGCAGCAGGAATAGAAACCACATAGAGCTTCACCGGTTGTGGGGTTACATGCGAAAAAATGTTCCTCTCTAGGTACTGCATCTGTACTTCCTTATCACAAATTCATTGATTTATTTCTATCACTGAAAGCGAAGATTATATATTTTTTACAAGGATGAAAAAGCAAAACAAAAACAAACATAACTAAAAAATCCTAAAAGATCATTTGAAGATGTCTCCAAAGGACCTTCAAGCATCACAGCAAGCATTTCCAGTTTTTTTAATGATCTGTCAGTCAGATCTACGAACCAGCTCTTCTACATAGGACTTGGCTCCTGTTTTCTGAGCTAATATTTCCAACAGAAGCCCCTTAAAAGAGTTACAGAACCATACCGGTATTTTTTCTGAGCTATGAACTGAACCACAAGAAGCTGTATGGGCAGTATATAGAAATACACTGGAGCCCTGCATGTTTCAGTGTTTTCACAGTTTCACAGAAACCAATGGAAACTTTTATATATCAGAAGACAGAGAGAAATCCCACCTGAGGAAATCCAACCCAATCTGCCAGTGTATAAAATAGCTACATTATTCCACAGAACACAAAAAAAGAAAATATATGAAATCAGTTTCTACTTTATCTATTCCCTAAAAAGATGCTACTTAAATTTCCCTTTGTCAGTTAAACAGCTTGTCTCCACAGGTCATGACGTCCACTTTCCACGTCTCGGTTGTATGTAAACGGCTACATTTAACCCTTTATTGGGCGAAGGATCGTATTTGATCACTTCATAGGACATACAAAATGGCCCCTCATGCTGCTCCGTGAAATCATAGAACCACATGAAGTTCTCCTCACCAATCATCAATAATAAGGCTACGTTCCAGATATTTCACTGAGATTAGCTTTCAACATAGAAACATTTACTGACCACTTACTGCTGTACTATTGGTATTATTTTAGAAAAAGTAACCAAGTTTTAAAGACTTGTAACATCCTTCATTGTCACAATAACACTCATCTCTATGGCTGAAATTTTGAATTTCCAAGAATTTTAGTGAGTGCCCAATAAAGGGTTGAATGGGGACTGATGAGGATGGTTATCTGTGAATTTTTATGATTTCTTTAAAACAAAACATTGTTGGTTGAAGACTCATCCTTCACAATATTTTCAACACTTTTTTTCTACATCTGTCCTTCTTACAGTTCTTTTTTTCTACTCTCACTCATGGATTTTAGAGTTTGATGTTAAAAGTAGATTGCCAGCCAGGTTTGAATGACTGAATATGTGAAAGTTTACATGCTATAAATCATACAGTTAGACTGTTAAATCTACATGGTTGAGGCTCCCACATTTCATACTGACTCCAGATACTTTCCCGTCACACCTGAATGCTGCCCGACCGAAAACTAAAGCCTCACATTTCCACATTTTACAGCCGTACTACATGCTTTCTGGTGAATCTGGTATCATATAGCAACAGACATGTTCTACAATGATTTCCTTCACATTTTTAAACACAGCATTGAACAAACCTTTTTCCATCCTTTCTATCTTTCTTAGGTGGAAAGAACTGCAATCCTCTGTGAGTCTGTCTGAAGAAAGAGGACACATACATGCACAGTACGCAGTGTCAAGTTTAAATGGTCAGATGGCTTTAAAGGAATGTTCCACATACAGGAAAGTGGAGACATATACAGCTATGAAAATATATTTGAAACCACTTGGGAAAGTCCCTATATGATGGTGGTTTCTCTTGTACCCACATATACAGTAGTAGTAGATACACACACCATGCACAAATTCATAATAACAGATCACTTTACCATGGCTGTGTTACTTGTTAAATACCAGATGGACCTGAGTGGAACTCTTAAGGGATCATACATGTGTATTGTTGTTTTTGGCTGAGTTTGTGTGTGTTTATGTGGTTCAGGCACAATGTTTCTTTCTTTGTCTGTCTGTCTTTCACTCTGTTGTACTGTGCTTTGATTGCTTTGTTGTTACCAACAGTTATTACCTCCGCCAAGGTGGAGGTCATGTATTCAGCGGTGTTGGTTTGTCTGTCTGTCTTTCTGTCTGTCTGTTAGCAACATAACTCAAAAAGTTATGGATGAATTTTGATGAAATTTTCTAGAAATCTCAGAAATGGAATGAAGAACAAGTGATTAGATTTTGGGGGTGATCCAGATCACTGTCTGGATCCAGGGAGTTTTTAAAGGATTCTTTAGTATGGGGAGATAGGGATCATTTTAGAGCTTCTAACTAAAAAATAACACCCAAAATCAAAACTGAAGAGCTGTAAAAGTTATTCTATACTCTAAAGTCCTCCTGAATTTCAGGGACCCTGTGGGTTTTGTCTACTTGGGATATCTAGGACTAAGAAATGTTTTTGTTTTTTTAAATAGAACATTGTGTTGCAGAACAGATATTGATCCGTGTTTTACTGAGGGGCGAATAACTGCAAGTTTCACTGCTCAATGTTCCCTCCACCCAGGTCACTATCTCTGGTGTTCCCTCATTCATTCCCACAGTTCAGGGTGTCAAACTCATTTTAGTTCAGGTGCCATATAAAGAGTAATTTGATCTGAAGTGGGCTGGACCGATAAAATACCAGCATAAAAAACTATAAATCCATATTTCCCCCTATGTTTTAATGCATAGAAATAAAAGTACATTATCATGGTGTTTACATTTAACGAACTATCCTTTTAGAAAACATTATGAACAACTTGAAATTTATGGAGATAAAAATAATGAAAAATGAAAAATACTTTATTAATCCCAGAGGGAAATTGCAGTTGTAGTAGGTTTACTTTTTCGTTTAATTAAAAACAAAAAACAAAAAAAACAAAACAAAAACAATACTAACTAATTAAAAGAAGATATTGCTTTATTCCAGAGGGTGATGTCTGCTGGCAGGAATGATCTCCAGTACCTTTCTGTCTTAAACTGGACGTCACAAAGCCTCACACTGAACACACCGTTGTTTCCTCCACTTTTCTTTGTAGAGGATGTGAAGAATTGATTTTAGCAGCTTTTGCAGCATTCTTTTTTGGACAATCAGCTTCAGTTATCCTCAGCACAGGACCAGCCTTTTTGATCAGTTTTTTCAGTCCCTTTAAGTTTCAGGTGCCCAACAGATGCTGCAAAGCTGATTGTACTTTCCACAACAGACTTATAGATGTTGTGCAACATCTTTGGTGCAGACATTTACGATCTCAGCTTCCTTAAGAACTAAAGTCTGCTCTGTCTCTTCTTGTAGATGGCCTCGGTGTTGCATTTACAAGCAGCATCAGAACGACGTGGGCAAGCACCTAGGGCACAATCTGTGGATGGGCACATGGCAAAGAGGATGAAAGAAAAAAAATTCTTGTTTTCCAACTACATTCTCATGTCACTTTAGTGGAGTGTGCACCCTCACCACGTCAACACAGAAGGCAGATGTCACCTCTCACCTCTGGTGTAAATTACGTCAATCACACAACAAACTGCTTCTGCATAAAGTGTATTTCATTCAGTGTTTTGGTTCAATACCAGTAGAGTCCCATGTGTGTTATTTTGGTTATGAAAAATGCTACTAAAACATTTTTTAATATGAATCTGCATTATCTGGATCTGATTGGACATTGTTGGGAGGATGGGGATGTTTTGACATTGTCAAATAAAAACAGATGGACGTTAAAAGCTCAAAGACACCCCATCAAATTAAACTAATGAATAATAATTTTTAAAAAAATCATGTCATCTAATTAATTTCATCCTGTTAATTTGTATTTGTTGCATAAAGAGTTCAGCTTTCATATCAGCTCAAATATTCGATTAAGCTGTGTACAGAAAAAGAAAGTTTCACTGCTACATGTGGGTCTGCACTCACTTAAATAACATCTAATATACACTGATGGTTTCTAATCTATAGATATAACTGTGAATAATCTGGAGTGTTGTTCTGTTCATTGTTGACCGTGTTGTGGATTCCGAAAGTTCAATCAAATGCCCTAATAGCATTTTTCTTTCAGTTGAACTGATACACGCTCAGTGTGAAACAAAAATTGTATTTTGATATGAATTAAAGGGCATTCATGAAACATTTTGGAGCTCATTCCGCCCACCAACCAGGATGAAGAGATGTTTTCATCCTGTTTGCCTCAGTGCTCTGGCACTGTGTCACTAGTGGAATCTCTGCTTGGCATGCCAGACAACCAAAAGAAACAGGTGGTTTTCTATCTCCGGACCAGACCTGCTTTGCTTTTCCTACTTGTCTTAGTGGGACGACAGGCACTTACAGACATTCGGTCAGAAGAAGTCACTTTGTCAACACACTGCGGAGACTTGTCTGAAACGGATATGGATAGAAATGGCTTCTATGCTGCTTTGGATGGTTAAAAACCTCAACTATGATGGACACCTTTTCCTCCTGGACTCGTGAGGTGTGGACTTGGCACTGACATCCAGGTTTTATCAGTGAGTCCTCTAAAGAATGCTTTAAAGGTGAGGCGAGATTGAAAGTTGCCAGCCATGTTGGTGAGGAGCCATTATTTTATAAGCTTTTCAGAGCAGGATGCCTGGCTCTGCTGCCCTACCGAGCTCACATCACATCAGCTGGACTGACAAGAGGACTGCCTGGCTCCTTTAGCAAGGCACTCATCAATGATTCTGTTGATGTTCCAGCAGATTTTAATTTTTTTATCATCTGTGCTACTGTGAAGGATTGATGTTGTTTCATGTGCACATCAACAACTTATTTTCCAAAGTTAAATCCAGAATTGGTTTCATGCACCGTAATAAATATTCTCTCACCCACTCTACAAAGCACTTGCTGGTTAAAATGTCGATCCTTACAATATTTGATAATGGTGACATGATTTTACCTACCATCCTGTCATCTGCTTTGTCACCAGTGCTCCTTTCAACACCATTACTGACCTGAATTCTCTCATCAACTGGCCATCACTTCAATCCCAGGCATAGACTGACCCACTGGTACCAGTTTATTTATAAACCTTAACTGGTAAAACCCTGCTAACCGCAGCTACTTACCCATTATCCATGGCAGTGACTGTAACTTTTGCTCCTGTAGCTACATTCACTTATTCATCTCAAAAGCTCATTCATCCTTTGGTTGTTTCTCATTCCAGTTTGCAGCTTCTAATGACTGGAACCAGTTACACCAGAAAGTAAAACTCAGCTCATTCCTTCCAGTTTCCTCTTCTACAAACTTGTTGTAAACATTGTCTGTGAGCGCCTGCTCCTGTTATTAGTTGCTTCTTAAACCTTTTTGGAATTATTGTGTTATCCTCTTAAGTCCCAAGGGTCTTTTTGGGGTTTCTGCTTGAAACTGACATATAATAACGGATTATTCATTGCTACTATAAACTCTTAGAGAAACCATCTTGTTATCAAAATGAATCATCACTACAGATGTCACTGTGTTGATAGACACATAAATACAGTAAATTCTTTCTCTCTGCTACAGCTTGTTAAGAAGAAGCACCTGAAAACATTTTTTATTCAAAAAGGTTTTAATATGTCTTAGTTATGAAATTGTGTGTTTATGTTTTTCTTGATTATAACCTGTTGCACTTTGAGATTTAGTTTGAAATGTAAAGTGCGTTATAAATAAAATGTATTATTTTTATTATAACTCACCTGTACTTATAACCTGTACCTCACGGTGAGGGACACTGTCCGCTGTACTGGAGTGAAGGTGGTCTGCAGTAGTGGTAGTTTGAGGTAGAAATCTGCAGTGGAGAGGAGTGCATTGGTCACAGTTTTCTGTGCAGATGAGGAAATATTTTCCTCCAATGTTCCAGTCTGACCACTGGTTATCTGGGTTGGGTAACCAGTGGTAACATGTTTAAGATGACCAGCTTTTCATTTTCTCTCCCAGAAACTCTGCAGTACAATGCAAATTTGAGTTAATTGTCTTATTGGTCAGGCAAAGATGAGAGTGTGGTTCAGTAGTAGTCACCAAAGGAAGGCAGCAGTTGAAACCAATTTTGAGCTGATGTTCAGAGGTTTGGCAGCTGCACACATTGAAATAAAGTTAAAGAAGTTTGTTTCGGTTTGGCTTATTAAACATGTTTCATGTAAAGTAGTTTATGGTAAATTTGTTTGAGCTTTTGCATCTGTTATTGCTTCTTTTTTATACATGTGGAGAAATTCAGTTTTTCCTTCCTTCCTTCCTTCCTTCCTTCCTTCCTTCCTTCCTTCCTTCCTTCCTTCCTTCCTTCTTTCTTTCCAAATTATTATATTGGATAAGATGTTGGAAGAGAAAACTCTGGACCAAGTTTTTTTCAACAGGTTTTTGTCCTGAAGTGTTTACTTTAATGATAATGGTTCTGAAAATCACCAAAGTCGTATTGATTACATGTGAAGTACTGTGAGGCATGACACACAGAGCTATTTATTCTACATTCTCCATTGATTTTAGCTCAGGTGTATGAAACAGATATGGTAGATATGAAAGACATCTGTTTGCTGTGGTTAAGGCTGGTGCCATGTATTTTAGAGGTAATTCATATAAAAAAGGGCTTCTCAGGTACATTTGCATAATACAAAGATAGAATGGTTGAAGAAGGGTGGTTTTGTTTACCCAAAATACACTTAGATCAGCATTAGCTGAAACATTTTGTGTTGGTGTGTAACGGCAAGATATACAGTATTTGGACAGAGAAGTGTCTTCTGCCTTAGTGTTTTCTCATTATTTATGCAATTGATTAGCAGCAGACATACAAAGTCTTATTGATCAGTGTGAATGGTATCAGTTTACAGATGTGTTTGAAATAATGTAACATGCCTGAGGGGTATCTAGTCCCCTATAATCACACAGCAGACAACAGGACAAGTTTAAGTTAAGTTTACTTTCTAGAGCTGACTGTGAATGTTTTGTTGAGCATTTTTAATCTTAAAATCTTTTTAGGTGTAATTCGGGAACTAATCCTCTTTCATTCCCAGTCATATTTATCTGTTTGTTCATTTATTTGGTCATAGTCTCAAAAAAAATTCAAAGAACTCAAAAATATAACAATAAGTGACGGTGCACAGTGTTTTAAAAGGACCCGTCAGTGTCATGGAAAGCAAATAGGAATGTAAAAAAAATTTGCACATTTGATGTTGGCCTGGAAAGGCCAAAAAAAAGAAACATGTCCCAGCAGCCAAAATGGTGGTCTGGTCTGGATCTTGATATATCAGTGGTCCGGACCAAGGACCAGATCTAAAAGTGGATAAATGAAGTTGCCAAGAAAAAATATTCCGACTTTAGACACGTGGGAAGTAACTTAAAACAAGTTAACATTCATCTGATTTGCATAATAGTCTGGTACATATATTTGTAATGGACATGGAGGGAGATAACGTTGAGAGAAAAGCAAAATTAAAGAAAAGACGTCATAAATATTTAGAACTGCAAAAACAAAAATAACTTTCTGTCAATTTTCTCTTTTCGTTGTTTATTTACTTTAGTTTTATTAAAGGGATACCGTGTAACTTTTGACCCAAATATCAGCCTAATGCGAGTAATGATGGAGGATTTCTGCTTGACAGTGCTCCGAGGGGGCTGCCCTCTTCAGAAACCAGACATTGTAACTTTGCAGGAGCGGATCCGTCTCTCATGGGATCATGTGACCTGGAGCGCTTTGCTTTACGGCTCCCCCTCTATAAACACAGAGGGCTCTGCTTTGCTACTTTTTCCCCCTCTTCGAACAAAACTTTGTCATGGCTGAACAAAGTAAGAAGGAGCTATCTGAAAGAGCGGTGAGGATGTAAAACCCACTCTCTCTTTGCCTCATTAGACTGGTAGCTAAGTTAGCTCTTTGCCTGTTGTTTAAATGTACCAAAATGTGATGAACTTTGTCACATCTTTCAGCGAGCGTTTATTCAAAACAATGGCAGTAAGTCGTGCCCAATCTGCTGCAGAACATTGCAGGATGCATCTGTGTCTAAAAGCAGCTAGTTGAAGCTAATCGGCTGCAGACCAAAGCTAACGTAACTCCCTAAACATTTTGCACAAGTGGGGCTGGTTTGCATGCAATAATTTCCTATAATTCAGGTAAATATTAAACAGAATTATTAGCAACGGGCTTAGTTTAGTTTTATGGTTTTCATATGCTGTTCAATAAGAAGCAGTATTACCCTGTTGTCCCATAAGCTAAGTGCTAATGCCAACGTATCCATAACAACCAGGAGATAAAATAGATATATATGTATATATATATATATATATAGAACTAGAAGGACTCAGAGGCGCATACCTCCACCAGGGGCCTATCCTTCAATGGTGAAAAATCCTTTAAAACTTTCCTGGATCCGAATTAGCTGGTCAAAGTGGTCAAAGAGACTGTTTAAATTTGTGACTGTGTCATGTGGCTTGTGGGAAGTTAAAGGTTTAGCACCCCTAGTCGCCAAAAGTTACACAGTATCCTTTTAAGCCTAGCTTAGTTTTCAATTGAAAAGCTATGTGTTATGGTACTTATAACCTCATAGTTTTTATCTTTTTTACACACTCTTCTTTGATATGCATTAATATTTGACAGTACGACAGGGTGGGATCAGCCAGTCTCAGCTTTTTATGTTTTATTTTGAGTCTGGGCAGGAACAGAGGTGACCATCTCCTGCTCTGCCTGCAGCTGAAACTGCTGCTGCTCTATGACCGAGCATTTTCACAGCAAAAACTGGTCAATCTAACCAAGTTTTACAATCTTGTATCCAGCTAAAAAGTCTTTATGGCCTTGTTTTGAGAGTAATAAACTTGGCAAGAGCAGAATGTGTAAGATTATTAATCTTTTTTTGAGAGTATATGTTTTTTCTTACCTAGTAACTGAATCTTAAAATTGGTTAATTTACATACATATTAAGTTATTTCATCTCACTGAGACACTGTTTGAGATCACATTAATCACATTAAAAACTTGTTTCAAGACCTCACCGCACCAACTCACACAGATTTCCTGAAATAAGAAAAATCATGTAGACTTCAGACAGTAAGAAATATCTTAAAACAAGTTGTGAAACACTCATTTCAACTCCCTTATTAAGTGAAAAATATCAAAAACTAGTGTGTCCATGCTTATTTTCAGTGTTGTTTCTTTCTGACTTTGAGAAAAAATATCTGAAAACAACATTACACCAGTTTTAAAATTGCTGCATTGGCTCCCCGTGCGTTTCAGGATTGATTTTAAGGTTCTTTTAATGGTT
>JBBBVU010000004.1:3517249-3528731 GCA_037177055.1 Atherinosoma microstoma
GTGTGTGTGTGTGTGTGTGTGTGTGTGTGTGTGTGTGTGTGTGTGTGTGTGTGTGTGTGTGTGTGTGTGCGCATGGGGGATAAATGCAAATTGTTGTTGTTTGTGTTAGTAATTCCTTGTTGCAGTAAATAGACGCTTTTGGCTGTCCAGTGAACGATTGTATCAACAGTGCTGTTAGCTCCCTTAGTTTCCTCTACACTCCTCAAATAACTGCTCAGCACAGACTGAGAGGTTGGCTCAGGCTTAAAGAAGATGTTAGCTGGAGCTCCCCCAGTTGAGACAGTGGGTCGTGGCTTTCAGGCCAGTTGTTTGCTACACGGCGCTGTGTGTGTAAATTGTGGCAAATGGCCGCTTCCTGATAGCGCCGTGGAAATGGCCACCGCCCATTTGGACAGGGCTGAGTGAGTGAGCATCCATGAGCATACAAACTGCAGGGAGAGGTTAGCTGGGGCTCCCCCAGCTGAGTGGACAGGTGGCTCACTTGGACCTGTAAAAGTAAATTGCAGATAACAACAAGCACCGGGAGAACGGCCACCATCCAACTAGACAAAGCTAAGTGGGTAAATTTCATCATTGACTACTATCACCTGCTTGCTCACTAAGTCCAGCTCAGGTGGATTCTGGATAGCACTGAATAATTCTGCAGGATCTGGTCCTGGTGACAACAAGCTAGCGCCTGCTCTTCCAGCCAGGGAAGCAGGAAAGGAGCTCTGGCCATTGCTGTCCCCCAGCTGGTGTTGACTTGAGCCTTTGCTAGTTTCTCTTTTCATCTTTTCATCTGTGCATCTCAGTGCAAAAACTTATGCTTTTAAAATGGTCACATTGGATAAAATTACTTTGACTGGGGTGCAAAGCCTGATGAACTTGACTATAGGCTACATGGAAATCCAGAAACTATAATATGAAAGTGGTTCTGAAATATAGTCTTGTCTTCTAAGTTAAAGAAACACAGTTTTAGGTGATGTTTAAGGTGATTGTACATTGTTTGAATGCTATAGATAAGCCAGAAAACATGGGATACCACGGGCCCCTTTAAAGCCCAGTGACAACGTACAAAAAAAGTCTATTTTGAAAAGTATAGGTTAATGTGATTGTCAGCTAAGGCTTTGAAACAGGTTTCTGAAAGAAAGTGGGAATAATGGATCAGTAATTCAAACTATATTGAGGAGTTTTATGATTACAGCATCATTGATATTTACATTGTTTTTGTGAATGTAAATCAATTCAGTTTCAAACCGAATAATTAAAAGTCAAGAAACTATTTAAGCAAAGAACTGCGTGATACATATTGATTATGTCCTATTAAATAAGCTGGCCTTTAGTTGCTGACCATTTCTATAGTTGAAACTCAACAGCAGGATTTTGCACCTACAGAAAGAGCCTGACATAAACTGGTCTTCTTGTGCTTTTTTTAACACAAATGTAAAGATTAAAGAAAAGTACAGAGAATGAATGTGAGATAACCGAAAAAGGAGAGGAGGTGAGAGGAGGGCTGAAGGTGGAGCATAAAAGAAGGGAATAATGGAAAACGCTGTGCAACAAAGGCAGACACAAGAAGAATTACAGAAAGGAGCAGAGGCTAAGGGATGTAGAAAGAGGAGAATAAAATCTTAGAAGAAAAGGTACTACGAAGAAGATTAAATGGCACGGTGAAAGATCACCAAGTAGGTTGGGCAAGGTTGGGTGACGAGAAGTGAAACAACGCAGTTTGTCCAACAAAACCGAACACATGAGGAAAAACAAATAAAGGACAGAAGGAAACAAATAATTAAGAAATTGATTTTAGGGTCCTTGAGGAAATTATCAATGACAAAAGAACAGGAAAAAGGTGACAGCAATTTATCAATACACTGCTTCAACTGTTTGAGGCAAAAGCTCAAGTACTCAAGCAGAAATGTATCTTTTCTGAGATACTACGAGCTGTAAATAGATAATATAACATACAAAATCATGAGAAAAATCAGCAGTGATTTTTAAAGCCCAAATGGAGGCATATTTGGACTGGTTTGTAATACCACTTGCACAGACGGATCTTTACGCCTCAGCATGAACTTTTTGAGGGTGTTTGGCTAATATTTGTGCCATGATAATGTATATGTGAGGGGTTCAGGTCCCAGTAGAAGGCAGACTATGAAGGGATCACACAGCCAGAGCTCTGTGTAGGAGAATAATGGCAGTTATGTGGGAATACTGACCTTGCCTGCATTCTGACAAGTCTTTTATAGCCTTTATTAGAATTTGTGTATTTCTTTTCCTTTCATCCTTGAAATTTATTTGTGATTGCAGGACTGCTGTCAGAAATGTTACAATAGTCATCTCAAGGCTTTCTGAGGCTTCAGGGTCAGTAATATCATATGGATTGTGTATGAAACTTTTCTTTTTCCAACTGGGGGTACTACTTGGTAGTCCCACCTTTACTTCACCCAGTTTTCAATTTCTTTGGACCAAATAAGAACAGTCTTCCAGCGTGTATTAAAAATGAAGGCAGTTGGCAGTAAAACTGAATCAGGCCCTCACCATACCTTCCAGAAAATGATAGATTACAGTTTGGTACATGTTAATGCTATCCACTGTCCCATGCAACAGCATATCTAGTACAGGACACACATTTGATACAGAATGAAATGACAAAATTTGCACATTTATTTATATATATATATATATATATATATATATGTGTGTGTGTGTGTGTGTGTGTGTGTTTATATATGTCACCATACCTTCCAGATAAAATTATTAGACCACATTGTTTTCTTCAATTTCTAGTTCATTTTATTAAGTACTAACTCCTGTGTGTACCGTGTAATCAAAACAGCCGGAAAAGAAAACATTGAATGTGTAAAAAAAACTGCCAAACAGTACAATGCCATAGCTATTGATGTAAGAACTTCAGTGATTTAGGTTATTATCATAAAAACCATGGAAAATGGCTAAATTAAACTCTTATGAGCTATTTTTGTTGTTATCATTATGTTTGTCCAAACAAATGTACCTTTTGTTATACCAGGCATTAAAATAAACTTGAAATTGAAGAAAACAAAGGTGGTTAAAGAAAATTTCAGCATATAATGTTCTATGTGGGGTCTTAATGGATGCCTGGTTTACTTCATAATCTCCTCACCTCAAGCATAAGGTTTATGTCAATTTTATTTTCCCAAGGCATATTTACTGTAGAAATGAGTAAATCCCAAAAAAATGATTCCAGTCAAAGATCACATTGTGTTGTTGTCTGTAGTTGGAATGAGATGTTATTGCCTTCAAGAGAACGTTTTCAGAGG
The DNA here is from genome assembly GCA_037177055.1 of Atherinosoma microstoma. NCBI lineage: Eukaryota > Metazoa > Chordata > Actinopteri > Atheriniformes > Atherinidae > Atherinosoma > Atherinosoma microstoma. The sequence goes on from JBBBVU010000004.1 coordinate 3,520,528, forward strand.
AGTTGTTTGTATTTTAAATTTTTCTGTAAGTCTGATAACTGTTGTGACAGCCATGTTCTCTGTTTCTCTTTTTCTCATGTTTTTGATGTGCATGAACAATGGTTGTAAATGTAGGAAAATTAAGAGGAAAAGCTTCCTTGCTGGGACTGGCTGAACCTATCACCCTCATGATCTGTCACACCTGGCCACAGAAGATCTGTTTGGATGCATTTCAATTTTCTTTAAGAGACCAATCAGAAACTGCAACATGAAAAACCTCAAATGGAATTTTTCACACTGTCAGTATTTCATCCTTTGCTACTGCCTACAGGATTGTCAGAAACAAGTCAGTCTTAAATAGTAAATTCTAGGTGACAACAAACTACAAGTATGCTGTTGTCTGTTGTCTGTGGGGCAAATCAAGCTGATCACTTCTAAATCTCCCAAAGCTGCCCAAGATGAAAAAGATATCTGTCTCTATCTTCATTTGAGACTTTATATTTGGGGAACATGAATATAAGTTTTAAAGGCAGTGGAGATATTTAAAATAATGTTAACTGCAAATAAGGAAGCTATTATCAAAAGAATGATTGAAGACATTTGAGGTTTGCTATGAATTCTGCAGAAAGGTGCAATGACCACTCTCTGAACCTTGTTTACAGCTTCATAGGAGCAGTGCTGTTTGTAGAAGGTGAAACTGATTACACAAGGTACCATAAATGAAGCTACGCCTGTTAGCAGGCAGGCAACGTGAGCTGCTCAGCTATTCCCCATGTGATCTGTCTCACACTCCATATGCTACATACCAAACGTACACATCCAAGTTGGGCAGAGTATTTAAGCTTCCAAGTTCCTGACCTGCTTGCTGCCTCACACCTGCTGCTACTGCAACACAACACATTCATGCTGATAGTTACCTCCGCCAAGGTGGAGGTCATGTATTCAGTGGCGTTGGTTTATCTGCCTGTCTGTCTAGCAACATAACTCAAAATTTTATGGACGGATTTTGATGAAATTTTCAGGAAATCTCAGAAATAGAGCAAGTGATTAGATTTTTATTTTTTTATTTTTTTTGGGGGGGGGGTTTGGATCACTGCCTGGATCTAGGAGATTTTTTTAAAAGGATTATTTACTATGGGCCAATAGGAAATTCTAACTCAAAATTAATACCCACGATCATTGGCAAAAAAGATTATGATGGCTTGGCAGAGGTCTGCGCTCTCTGAGTGCTTCTAGTTGTTTTTTAGCTCTCACCCCTCCAGCATCACTTGTAAGCTCCAGGTGAGAAATGATTAAATTGGAAACCATATGGAGTGATGGGATCAGATACCAAACTTCAATCACATCCTTTCATTAACATTCACGTGATTTTTCTGACTACACTATGGCCATTGTACCATTGTACAATTCTCTTTGGAACAAAGGAACGGTGTAGTTTCTCCTTATAATATACATGTAAATTCTCTGTCCTTACAGTTATCATTATCATCTTTTTGAAATAATTGAGGCCTTACTGAGCAAATGAATAAAGATGTATTTGAGAGAAACAGCTGCATGTAATGGTTGAATTTTTAAGAAAATAAGAATAAAAAATAGTGAATATGAAAGTAGAATGCACAAGGAGCTTGTCACTCTTTTTTTCCATGTCTGTATTTTTCCTTCAAATACTGTAACCTTCTTACACATGATCTTATCGTATAATTGTCTTGTTATCATTAAAAAACTATCAGAGATCTCTCTGTGCTGCTGTCATGAGAGTCATGTAAATGATTTTTCTGAACTTTCTGGGTCATTTGAAACAACTCTGTTCAGTATTCCTTTTAGACTACAAAGTTATGACAGTGCCAGATTCAGCGAGGGCTTTAACATCCATATGCTATGATTGTAGAGATGTTTAACACAATTTTATTCAGTCAGCAAGAAAATGTTATGCTGTTGATCAAAAGACAATTACATTGATTCCAGTTTCTATCCACAGTCAAAAATGAAGTGAATCTTTTTTTCCTCAGGAGTAGAACTGGGTTTTTGGGTCTTTGTTATAAAATATAAAGTTCTACTACCTCCTGGCTATTTTCAGATTCACAAGTTCAATATTGTATTTATCTTATTTAATTTTTTTCTGAGTTGCATTTTTGTCAGCATTCTTGTAGGAACAGTGGCAACACTTTATCTGACTACCCCGAAGCCCAGAGGTCTGCTTAGTGGCCCATAGTAACAGCAGAACACAGCAGCTGGAGTGGTCTCCTCGCAGTATGAATGAATGACAATATGTTGGAAGTGCTACATCTGTGCATGGCTGTTTGAGCTTTTTTTCCCTTGATAAACATGAAAAAATTCCTCACACAAACAGAAATGCAGATAAAGGCTACTGTGGAGTCTCTGCTGCCTTCTTTTTTTTCCTCTCCTCAACTTTTATCCTTTTTGTCCCATCTTTCATTTGTTCCCTGCGGAGCTCTGTCTTTTCCTTTTCTCTCTCTTTTGCTTTATTTCTACTCTCTGTCAATGTCCCTCACCTTCTCAGTTTTTCTCCCTTTGAGTTTTTCCCTCTCTTGGTGACAGGGTTCAGTAGAGCGTGTTGTCACTGGCCATAGTAACACTCCAGTAATCCAGGAAAATCCACACACACACACACACACACATTCTAAGTGTGTGACAATCACTTTCACCTCCTTGACATTGGCTCTGCTAGTGTGTGTGTGCAGTATCATCTGTAGTTTTTAGGAGGCAGCTTGTTTAAGTTAGTGATTTTATAGTTATGTAAATTAGATCAGGAGAGCAGCCTCCTCCATTGTGATTGGCTGCTGTTCCAGCATTCTTGCATGAGTGTGTTTGTGCTAATGTGAGAGTGTGTTCCAAATGAGCCAATCAGGAGTAATTGTTTCCTGTGTGTCTGTCTCTCATCTTGTCCACTGAGAGGTGATGTCAAAGTGTCTGTTAATTTGATGCATCCACCATAACTTTGCTCTGACTCACTGTTTGTGTGTGTGTCTGTGTATATCAGTGTGTGTGTGCGTGTGAGAGAGAGAGAGAGAAAGAGAGGGAGAGAGAAAGAGAGAGAAAGACCCTTCCCCTCAAATATTAATGTAAATTGTCAGATTCATCACATCCATTTTTGCCAAAATATCTTCAGGAAATTCCCAAACCCAAACTGTCTCGTTAACATTTTAAACATTTAAATCCGCTGCAGGTAAATGAGTGTTTGCAAGCTGTAAATATCCTTCAACTACTTATTATCATTATCACCATCATTATGGTTTTCATTAACTCATCATTTTAAAATGAAATGCTTTTACGCATCATCGCCTGTTTGCTGAACATGAGCTTTGCACAAACTGTTGCTTGCAGGTAAAAATGCGCTAAAGCAGAAGAAGAATCAGCGTGTGACTACAACATAGTTTAAACACATCTTCTCCACCACCAACCAGTCCCGGCAGATGACCATCCTTCCTGGTTCTGATGGAGGTTTCCCTCTCTACCGTCTCCTCCTGCAGCTCAGGATGGAGGATTGAATCAAAGAGAAGATTTGATGCAAAATGTTAGTTTCCTTAGCTAGGTCATTCTTTCATGAATTGGTTTATAAAAAGACTGTTATGATAAATCATACTAATGTGAATCATATACAGAATTTGTGTTAGTTGGACTATGATTGGAAGGTATGATTGATTTTTATAATCAATCATATATTTCAATATAATCAGTTTGATTTAACTAATGAGATCATAATTGAATTGGACTGTCTCTGTAAAAGCGCCCTGAAATGATTTTGTGAATTGGTGCTGTACAAAAGAAGTATACTTTAACTAAACTTGACTAAATTCAATATTACTTAATTCTTATTCCGGACTTACTGTTATTCTTTATGTTTATTTTGTTTCAGGCAGAAAATTAACTATGGGTAAATCGTGTGTTGAAAATATTTGTCAGTAAGATGATCATAGCATTAATGCACTCATGATGAATGAAACAATATCAGACAGTGAAAATTATAATATTCATTCTGAAATTAGAAATTAAGCAAACATCAAAATGAGGAAAATAAACATGATCAAGCAGACATTAACAAAAAAAGACATATTTCAGATTACGAAGCATGTCCATATGTGCCTCTGTTTTTCTTCTCTTCCCAGAATTTTTTTTCTTCACAAAAAATCTTCTGAAGGAATGCTCTGCTCAGCATGTGCACATATGTGGGAATGAGTGAGTGTCCCTATCTCAGCTGCATCAGTGAGATATTCAATAAGGACAGACCATGAAATATCATTTATAAAGAACTATTGTCTGTATTTGTATGTCCAAAACTCATCCAAGACACTTGTGTAGCCAACATAAAGCTTTGATGACACAGAGGACAGATTAACACACTATACTACAATGGTATTACTGTAAATGCCAAACTCAGCTCTTAAAACTGAGAATCCCCTCACAGCAAACTTTAGAATTATTCCATTGTAATAAACAACTGGCATTGTATTCAAATAAATATGTGTATAATGTACAAAATTAGAAACTTTTTCTTCTATCCGTAATTGTCCTCTGGTTATAATGGAACAGAGTGATTCCCGAGTCGAGAAATACTGAAGATTTATCGCCAACGTGGATTGTAATCTTGACATTTTGCCATGTGCAAAGCACCAAACAAGAAGCCAGTCAAAAACAAAAAAGAGTATTGTTAAAGCAAGATTTTGCTGCTGTCTGTAGCTATAAAACAAGACAGGATTACCTCATAAGCCACTAACAACACATAGCATAATAAAAGTAATGATTTTTGAGTTTCTGTTTACACACCAGATCTATTTTTCTACTCTTGTCTCTTTCATCCCTTTTTCTTTTCTATATCTGACAAACTCACCACTGAACTCTTTATTATTTATTTCCCTTGTGATTTTCATTTGTCCAACCTCTCTCTCATACTTCATATATATGAAATTTGTGCACCCCCCTTGTCCCCCTCAGCCTCCTTGCCTCCTGTCAGACTGTCTACAGACAAAGAGATTAGTCGATGGAGACAAAGTGGATCGTACAACTTCAAATATTCTATACAAATCTGGCCTCTCAATGGCCACCACTTCATGTATCTTTCATGCATGCACTTCATGCATGAAAAAAAAGTTAATAACCAGTTCATAAATCTCTCATGTACTTTATTTTTTAGGGGGTGGGGCAATGGTTTGGCTATATCATTTTTTTACTAACCTTTTTAGGGTGCATCCTGAATATTTCCTCATATTAGCACAAAGTCTGACCAATTCAAATGTATTTAAAAAAAAAACATTGAGTACATTTTATCATTGCATAATGTTCACATTTGGAATTATAAAAGGTACTGTGTACTAAAAATGACAACAATTCTGCAGAAATACATGCACATCAAGGTAAAGATGATCCCTTTTTACATGTTTTTTCAGTTTTACAAATAATATCTGAAAAACATGATGACATCTTTGTCAGTGGCTGAGTTTTTAAGTGATTCACGGGATAGGGAATGAGGAGAAGGAATGGCTTTGGGTTTTTAAAAGTTGTGCAATGACCTTCAAAGTACTGCGTGTAATGGATAAAATTATGGCCAACCATATTGTGTGAAGAATGGCCAAGCAGTGATAAAGAATATTAGATGGTAATTAACACAATGTATTTTAAAATAAGCTTGCAATCAATTCAGCCTGCAATCAATTCAGGGTTCACACTTTGGCTGCATTCAATGTTTGCTGAACACTCGTGAAGCCTTCGAGACTAAATAGGTCACGGTCATACATGCATTTTGTAAGAAGTTCAAGTGTTTGAGAAATATTGGGCCATCACCGCTTGCCATCATTGTTCATATTCAGCTTGTATTTAATTATATTCTTACTCATTTAGAAAGAGACCCTTTAGCTTTTTTCCCTTTTTTTTCCCAGCACCTGGCGATGGAACGGGCTCACTCCAGTCACTTAATTAACATGCAATGGAATCATTATGTCTCCACTCTGACATAGAACGAGCTGGCACTGGAATCTCACGTTCCAAAACATTTATGAGCCCCCTACATCAAGGTTATAATAATAATGTAGTGCTATGTTGCCATCCTGTGGAGTTCAGAGGCGGAAGGAAAAAAAGGAAACACCACACTGCATGCATTAATGCTGAACTACACGACAACGTGGATTTTGAGGTCATCTTGTCTCAGGGTCATGCAAGTATAAAAGGCAATACATGAGTATCTGCATTTTAACCAGGATCAAACAGGGCTGTGTGCAGTGTGGATCTAAAAGACCCTTTTACTAACAAGCAAAGTAATCATCTAGATGAGTTTAGTTCCACCTGATAATGTATACATATAACTAACACAACTATGTTTTCTATACTGCTTATTCCAGTTCAGGGTTTGGGGGGAACAGGAGCACTGTACACCCTGGTCCTGAACCTTAGCTTTGCCTGCAGGTTTTTCTTTGGATGGTATAAAATTCATTTCACCATGACTGGTCTTCCAAATGAAAATGTTTGCAATGTGAATAGTGCTGTCTGAAGGACTGACTTGCTGTTGAGAAGAAGAATTGAGGAATTTTGTTTTCATTTCTTTCTTTCTTTGTTGTTTGTTTCATGGCAACAAAACACTGCCATTGCTCATTAGCTGCTGCTCACAGGACAGTGTAGTTTTAAATAATAATAAATAAAATAAAAGGTGTTCACTGGTTTTCATAAATAAATAAATAAATACACAGCTTCCTCAGAGTCTCACTGTGAACTAAATGCTGACATCAGCAGAGCAACATAACAGAGGCATGCACAGGAATATTTTCTGAATCCCCCTGGACTTCTTATCCTTACTGTCCGCTGCCACCATATTTGGGTTGTTTCCACCTATAATCATAAACCCTCTGACTCTTCACAAAATTATTCTGTTGTTTTTGTACCTTGTCCCATCTTCTGCCTGATGTGTTCAAAATGTCTCTTAATCAAAATGTCAAAGATGTTAAATTCAGCCTGATACATCACAGTTGTTAAAGCTGGCTGTAGGATGGATCCATAGTTCATTGGTACACTGTAAGAACCTACTGAATCCACTCTTAAGGTTTTACTTAATGATTACTTCAAAAGTTAAACAATCTAATAATGAAAAAATAGATAAATAAAAACATTGTTCATTTGCTTTTTTTCTTTGTGTGAACATGAATGAACACCCTTATAATAATGAAAAATAAAACTAAAGGCCTGCCTCTAACACCTTCAGTGACTCAAGAAACTAAAGTCTTCAGCCTCTATTTCAGGAAGTACAGTATTATACATACATACTGGGTTGAAATATTTGACTTTTTTCTCATTTTGGCAACAGGGTCATAGAAAACAGGAAGTCCCAAAGAAGGTTTTTGGTTTCTAAATGACTTGTACTCTAACTCTCTCCCTTCAGGTTAAAATGAGAAACTTCCCACAAATTGTCTTTCATTGCTCTTAATGTCATTATTTCTATTACAAATGGCGTTTGGGAATTTGAGAAGCAGGTGTTGTTCCACTTATAACGTTTAAAAGTCAAGAGACATCAGCATCATTGTTTTTCTTCCCCTCTTATAATGCCTTTAACTCAGACAAATATTAAAGAAATTAGAATCATGTCTTCTCATAATGAACAAGTCCCATTAGTGCACCATGAGAATAATAATTGCAGACTGAACAATGACACCCAAGTGTGTGTGTTATTTAGTTTTGATTAAAAGGTGACAAAGAACTGAATTTTGCCCATTTAATTTTCAGTTTAAATTATACCAACTTTTCTTTCTGATAGTGATGTTAATTGCAGTCATTTCACCACAGGAACTAACTGATGTTGCTTGTCACCTTGAAGACTTCAACGGATAAACATCCTCAGTTAGCCTAGGGGGAAACACTGAATCACCTTTGACAGTCTTTTAATATCACATTTTATTGCTGAAAGATCTAAGAGGAACAAAAACTCATCAAGGATCCCCTATTTTCAGTACATGGCAATTTAGGTTTGTTTTATATTATTCACTCCTATTAATGTCACACATATGATGAACAGAAAACAATAATAAAGTGTCATCATTTTCTAACTCACCCTTCCTCCACGATCAATATCCAGGTATTTTGTGTTTAGGATTTAATTAATCTACAACTTAAACAAAAAGGGAGGGCAGTGGTGATATCTTTACTTTATATGCAATTATCATGAATGAGGGCAAAAAATATTTATACTTGGTTATAGGCTATTTGGGAGATGGCCTTGCTGTATG
>JBBBVU010000004.1:3531232-3546808 GCA_037177055.1 Atherinosoma microstoma
ATATTAGCTTGAGAAATACAAACGTTTGTATTTACAGAACAAGATCACACTCACTGAACACCGTTCAAGCTTCTAGTCAAATGAAACCTCTCCACCAGGGACATTGTTGTGTCTCTAGTTCATCGGAGCCTCCATTTCACTTTTCAAACTGAAAAAAAGTTGGTCGACAAATTTGTGTATCTTGTCTCAAATGCATGATTTTTTTTTTACTGAATTTGGAGGACAGACTGTTAAATATGGACAAAGAAGAAAAACAGTTAAGGACATGATTAATTGAACTCATGGAGCTTTACTATTTATTCACAAACCCACACATACATTTATACACACACTCACACAAAATACTTATGAAACACTTCAACCTTCTTTGTAGCTTCCTGCTGCATGCATGAAAGCGGAGGTTCCAGAAAACCACAGATCTGAGATACATCATGTTTCCCTGCAAAGGACGAATAACATATTGATGTAAAGGCCAGTATATCTACCTTGGAGTTGCTTTGCTTGAGTGTATCTTAGTTTTCTGAACTGCTATCAAGCTAGAGCTTGTCCAAACAATGCTTTGTCAAATGCTTAATTGGGTTTTGCAGCTGTGTGATTTGGAGTCACCTTTTAACTGTCCTTTATATCCTGGCACCAAGTGGCCCATTGTGTCTCTGGATCACATCCTCAGCTTTGAATCAGCATCAAAGAGCACACTTTCCTCTAAAATCAAGCTGTTACTCCATGTGCCACATGGAATTGTACCGGGTTTTCAGTGGAAATGTTGGCAGGAAATATTGTCAAAGAAGGCAGAGCTCTCTTTAACAATAGCTTAAAGATCAAAAACATCTATGTTTTCAATCATCTTTGTGTTGCCAAGCCAGCACTTCAGGATAGCACTAATTGTCTGTATATCAGAAAAAGTGCACCTTTTTTTAAGACTAGCAGTCCCATTCCTCTTCCCCAAAAACTGAGGAGCTTTAATGAAGCCTTTCTTGGTTGTGTGGAAAAGTGCCATGTTGAGACTTTGTGTAATTACAAAAAGCAGATACAGAGATCCAGGGGCACGATTCTCGGCCAATCTCACAGGCACCTCTCTGGGCACCGTGCACCATATCACACAAACGTCTCATTTTAGATATGCATCAAAGCCGCCAATCCCTGCTTCCTGTAAAAAAGAGCCCTTTCACAGTGGTGAGTTTAAATAGCTGTGTCTCAGAGGAAGACATCAACATATTTTAACCAGTGAGTACATATTTGAACTAAATCAAACACATCTCAGTGTTTAGCAATGCCTGTCAAAAGTGAACTGCTGCTTTGGTAGCCATTATAGAAGCTGCATCACATGGATATACTCTCCCAACTGAAATCAAAGCTGCTCACCCCAACATGCTCCACAGGGAAAAAAACAAAACTTGTTTTATTGAAAACCTAAACTACCCTTCTTTCTTATGACTAAAACACAGAAGATTTTTTGTTGGTGTTTTTAAATGCAAATGTAATGAGGTTCAGCAAATTCTATGTGCTTGAATTAATCTACAGTTCATTTATAGAAAAACTAGTTTAGTAGAAATATTAGCCGAATGTCTGTCTTCCTTTCATTTTATTTCTTTTTCTTGGAGCTGAACGTATCTACTTTCTAAGTGTCCTCACATTACTTTAGCTAGAAAATGTTTTAAACTGGTTTAAATGATTTCCTTCTTGTCTGTAGCTAGGGAAAAAATAATAATTTTACCACTTTTATTTGGAGTATTTAGAACAATAAATAATGTGTCTAACTTGATCCTCATCTTTTTCACTCTTACTACTTAATATCTCTTCTTTTTTCGGCACCATATGGTCCTACAAGATGTTTTCTGTTCTCCCTCAACACATTTTGACACATACAATGCCTTAAAAAATGTTCTAATAGACCCCTGATGGCTGTGAGAAAAGCTTTCAAAGTTGTTTTTTTTTAAGCACCTTGCTGCTGACAAGGTTATAATTAATTCTCTGAATATCCAGTTAGGGATAAAATAGGATTAATTTGAACTTAAATGCAATACATTTGCTAGTTTGATTGCATGCTTGTTAGAAAATATGATAAGATTTATAAGTAACATTTCTACTGTGAATATTAGACCTATAAATATAGTCCGTTTCACAAGGTATGCATGTATTTAAATGCATTTCCAACTAATTTCCATTGATTAAGCTTCTCCTCTTTTAAATGTCTAAATTTTTAGATATAAATTTCAAAATAGGCCTTGTATAGTAAAAAAAGTAGAATGCCGCATTTGAAAATGTAATCTTGAAAACTGTCCCCTGCTCATCAAATTTTAACTCAAGCCTGAAGCACAATGTTTTTTTCTAATATTCATGAAATCTAAAAAAGTCTTCTTCAGATTGTTTTATGTCTTACATGAGTGTGTATGCATTTACTCCATTTACAATTTTAAAAATTTACCAGACAGATGAGATGACAAACAATCAGTACTGCTGGTGCTTGATAGAGTTGTTTCATGGAGTGTGCTTCACCTCATTAAAACCCATCTGGATCCTACCTTCTTCTCTCTGAGAGCCTATTTAGCTTGGAATGGATCGGCATACCATGCTGGTATTATCTGAAGAGGGTTTTTTTCTGCATACTGAGGATAGAGAAGAGTGGGGGTGTTGAAAAAATGAAAAAAAAGGAAAGAAAGGAAAACTAGGTCACCAATTTTACTACAATCTCCCCTTTTCCCCCTCATTGTTGCTGAGCAGCTGTACAACCCCTGCTGTGATGCAAAAACCACTAATTCCTATTGGCCGAGAGCAGGCGACAGGCTGCAGGTGTTGGGTTGTCGAGTATTGGATGGATCGTGCAGCAGGGATGTGATTGGGGGAGAAATAGGAAGAGGATGGGGGGTGTGGCCGCAGAGAGAAGAAGGGCAGGGGAGACGCTCCTCTCCTACTGAGTTACTATGGCACCCCAGGGAGACCATTGGGGGTGTAGACACGGGTGTGCATATATGTAGAAGTAGGAATAAAAAAAAGAACAAAAATGTAGCTTGAGTTGTGCTGAGAGGAGGGACAACATGATTGGGTGAGAGAAAACAGAGAGAATGACAGCGATGGAAGAATGAAAGAAAAATAGGGGTGAGGTGGCTAATCCCGTCTCTGCTAACAGCAGGAGATGCGTGTGCATGTGTGTTTGTGTGAAGTGGGTATCATTTCTTTTGCAGATCCAGATGGAAACTGCTCAGTATTCACATTTTGCCAAAAAACATGCCCCCAAAGCCTTGCACTTTTGTCTCCAAAAAGAGCTCAACGCAGAGTCCACAGTTCAACAGTGTAATTCGTACAGAGGAGAACAATTCTTGCACAGCAGCAGAGTACTGAATGAATTCCCAGCCTCGGGCCAGAGTGCATACACCACTACTAGGATTCCACTATGTTAACAGACTGGATTTGCTTGAATTATGCATCAGCAGCCAGTTTTCTTCTCGACAAAACCCATATTGTTGCTTAATCTCAGTCCCTTCAAAATCAACAAAAGTAATCATCAACCTCTTTTTGAGAAAAGCACAACAGTCTGTTTATCCAAGATGAACATTACACACCACTACGTATTAGGGAGCAATTCATCCAACAATTGTACCATTATGTGCTCTTATGTAGCCATGTGGAGAATCAGAATGTGCATCCTGTGGAGACATATTGTATGGGTATGTTTTACATCCAGTGTCTGCCAAGGACACCGGAGGGAGCAGCTGTCTCTGCAGCCGTTTACTTTTCATTATCTGACTTTCAATAAATGTTTTAAAGACATCAGTATACTTCTTCTCAGATTTTTCCCCAAATTGTCAGACTGCAAAATAGGTTTGCAAGAAAACGTGAGCAACCACCAGAAAACCAAGAACAAGTCTTGTAAACAGAGAAGACCTTTTTCTTTTCTTAAAATTAGTGAATCATTATTTCTTTGTGCAAAATATGTTGGTTGGAGTCGTGAAGAAGCTGCTTCAGGCTTTAAATAACAATAGAGAATGCGTACATGACGTCACGTACTGTTTATGTCTACACTTTCAGGTTTCTCACTATAAACAATGTTTAAAACCTGTCTGAAATCGCTAAAAAGAAACAACCTCCTGATGCAGAAATGTAAATTATCAATAAGTTAGGTTGTCACAATCTGCTGATCAATGAATGAAATTCAGGTTTAGATGTGTAGCAACTGGTTTGAAAGGTCTGTGTTTACCTGTGTCTGGTGGAAGTTCCTACACTTGTCATTAATCAAAACATTTCCAATAATTAAATGTTCCTGTAACGATTTTACAAACAGATTGATTCAAACCTGTGAGTCTACAAACTGTCAGCTGCAACGACACCATTATACTGAAAATGTAAATGTTAATAAATAATTTATTATTCTTATAATTTGATTCTGAAATCAAATATATCAACTGTTCATCTGTGTGTATTAATTTCTGCTAAATTAATATATTCTGGGCGTTATAAATGAGAGACAGATGCCTATTTGTATAGGAGTAATTCAATACATGTGGTTTAAGCAAAAGGAACAGTAAAACTGTTAAAGCAATCCAAAAATATGAGGAAGTATACTGATTACAGAACAATAAAATATACAAAAAATTTTACTGGATCTGATTGCAGATCTACTCTGAAACGTCTGTAAACTGATGTCTGACAGAACACAGGGACTCATGTTAATCAGAACAACAAACCATCACAATCTGGTGGTTCTCATCTACACATGGGACTATTATCCAGATCGGTACCACTACTTTAAAATCACACACATTTATTGCGTCTGTAGCTAGTTACCCTTTCTACATGAAATCTCAGGTTGTAAATGCAGCAATCTTTACCTCTGCTCACTTAAAGCTCAAACTGTAATTTTTATCCAAACCACAGTCAGCCAGAAGCTCATCACTTGGAAAAGTTTCTGCAAGTCCACTGTCCTCTGAGACGTATTTATCACTGCACTGCACCAAGACGGAAACGGTGGGGGAAAATCCACTGGTTAATTTCCTTTTTCCGCATGTCAGAGATTCAGAAGAAGATGGAGGTTAAAAAGACGAAAGCTACTGCTGAACCGATGAAAAGAGAACAAGGGTTCCCCCAAAAATGGCGAATTACTCCCACAGTTCTGTGCATTTATGACATTGGTGTGCATTGTCTATAAGGGGGCTTAAAACTGTAAAGCTTGCATTTGCAGGAAAAACTTTAAGGCCATATTTTATACAAAAACAGAAGCGTTACAGCAACTCTAGTCGATCAGAGTGTTCCCACCCAGCCCACCGTACAGTGTTTCTGTAGCATCTATGAAGCTTCCCCCCAAAATGTGCGGCCGTTCTATTTTTGCTGCTTGGAAATCTTGTCAAACTAAAGCAAAGCAAATCTTTAAGGTGGTTGTTAAAAAAAGCAAAATGGATCTGATCAATTTTGAAATAAAACACCATGTGCAGGATTTGGATCCAATTTTTTTCCATTTCTACTAACGGCTCCAGCACCAAACCATCAGGTGAGATCGGGTCTCACTTTATATTTGACAACATGGACGACGAAACATTTATCTCGTAGGTGGAGAGTCACACCATTTTGTACAACATCACACATCCTGTGATAAAGACAATGCCAAAAAAGAGAAGACATGGGCGGAAATTGCAGAAAAACCTTGGAGTTGAAGGTGGGTACAGCCAATCAAACACCTTATTTTCCCTGTCTTTATGAATGTAGCATTTTTTATCCACTACTTTGAAAGAGCCTCCTTAGTGATTACCTAATCTGGAAACGCATTAAACATTTTACGTTTATGTTTTACGTAAATTTCACTATTGCACAGTTTATGGCCTGTGACATACATAAACAATAATGTATTTAGAGCATGCTTTTCCACTAGTTTATGCAATCTTGTAACAAGTCTTTAAATTTTAACACTTTGATGTAGCCTAAATGATAAGAAAAGCAGGGATAACATTAAATATAAGTATGGCATTAAAGTCATTAATTATAGTAAGTGGTGTAGTAAATCCTAATAAAATAAAGTATACGGGGGGGTAAGACTTTTATCCTGGGAAACCTACAGCTTTTCTCATGCAAGTGTGAAGTGCTAATCAAAGAAGGAGGTGTGAACATTGTCACAATTTACAAACACACTTTGAAATGGGTAACTTTAATGTTTCATTTTACAAAAAAAAAGAAGACAAAATACAGAACCAAGACTTAACCTGTTTCCACCCATGTTTCAGAAGGGGGACATGTGGGGACAAGCAAGATGTTGTGGAGGATGCAGCCACCACAAGTGTGTCCACTACTACTGAAAAATTCTCCACCAGGCCAGAATGCCAAAGGGCATTTTCAAGCACTTCTCTGTACTCATCCTGAAATACTAATGATGGTGTTCCTTGTCCTGCCTCAGTACAACCACAAGCAGAGATGGGGACTCGAGTTTGGGACTCACATTTTCAGCGACTTGAGACTTGACTTGGACTCACGATTCAAGACTCGCAAACAGACTTATTTTTTTCATGATATTCTCTGTCTGATCTTCTGTCTGCCGTCTCTGTCATGGGCTGTCATTTCCTCAGACGTAACGCAGATGCATCTGCAGTGCATACGCAATCAATCAAAACAAAGGCACCACCATAAACACAGCTGCTGCTACAGCACCGCAGTAATTTTAGGGCATGAGAAACTTAATGTGGAGAGTGGTATTAAAGAGCAGCAAGCTGCAACGTCTGCAGTAAAATCCAGGAAGCTGGATCCACCACATCCACCTTAAAACACACCTGGAGAGGTGAGTCACTGTAAGCTTAATGTTAGCATCTTTAGCTACAAGCTTAGAGCCACTGCGGAGTAAACGTTAGCTTGTTACTATCTTTGTAAAATAATGTGTATACTCCATCAGAGTGGCTCCACTAGATGTTTTCAGAAGAAGAATGAGACATTTACTGAACACAGTTTCCTTAAGCTGTCATTTTGTCATGATGGCGTTTAACTTGGACCAAACTGGGCTCAGACCCACTGTAGACAAGCTGGTTTTACTGGGTCTGTATGAGGAGAGGTATATACCTCACATTCCCAAAATCGGGAACAGATGTACTTTGCTGAGTACATCTCCAATAAATATTTATTGGACCTTCAAATATTGGATCTAAACTAAAAAAAATATTGAGTTTTTTTTTAATTCAATTTTTCATAGTTTTTTTTTCTTTTTTAATACTCATCTCATAGTTATTTCAAACCATTTATTTAAAAATGATAATAATACTAATAACTTACTATTTTTCTGATGCACTGGTGCAGGGATCACCAACGGTCCTGCAGAATTTACATGTTTACCAGCTGCAACACACCTTAGCCAAACTATTAATTGGGTCATTAAGATGCTTGTGCAGAACTTGACAACAAGCTGTCATGTGGATCAGGTGTGTTGCAGCTGGAAAATGTCTACAACCTGCAGGACAGGTGGTGATCCTGCACTAAGATGCAGCATATTGGCTCCTCTCTACATTCAGGAAAAACACTATGAACTGCAGCATTAGTATGTTCAATGTCTCTATAGGTCAAGATGGAGTTGTGTACACATAAAAAGCTCTTGGATAAGTTAAGAGTATATTTACTAATCTGAGTAAATTTCCATGTTCATCTGCAGGTTTTTCCCAAATTACTACAGCTAAGAAATCATCCAGAGGAGAGGGACAGAGCATTTGTCAGTTAGAGCTAAAGATTAGTGTTGTAACTAAATGCTAGTAGATGAAGGCTGAGTACGCATTTTATATTCTTTGGATAATATAATGCAGTCCTCTAACTGCCCTTTTTAATAGCTCATAATTTACATAACCGGCATTGCATATTTGTATTGGAGAAAAATATCACTCATTTATCAAACATGCAATTATATTTAGATGAGGACTTCATTGTGGATCTTTGTCTTTATTACCTTTCTGTACTCTCAATCTACCAAGAGAATCCATTCTTACCACTTCAATGAAGTGAGGTAATGAGGGTTTCTTTTTAAACTATACTGAAAAAAAACTTTCAAGCAATCTTTTCTGCTCTGCTTAAGTGCTTCAAAAAGCAGTTATTTTCCCAAAATATAAAAAGTTTTGTAAACGTGTCTCTAAAGACAAGATCTTTTTTAAAATTTCCTTACAATACTGTCCCTCCTGGATCTGATCTATTCTTGCAGGGTTTTTAACCATGGTATTCTAAGGCTCTGGCCACACAAGCAAAGTTTTTATTCCAAGGTCACCAACAAATTCATGTTCACACAGCACAGTTTGCAAAATAACTTTTGTTTTATGAAGCAATAACACACGGTGAAGCCTTCAATCTTCAGTATAATCAGTGACTAATTGCACTGTTTAAAAAAAAAAAAAGTCCTGTTAACAAGATTAGCACCAACATAATCTCGGCCAAGTAAGAGAAAGAGAGGATTGTTGTCTCATTTATCTTTGTTTTGGCTCTGTGATCGACTGGTGACCATTTTCAGGTGTACCCTGAAAGCAGCTGATAGGCTCCAGCCTAAATCAACCCTGAATTGGATTAAGTGGGTATACAAACTGGATGGATAGATGGATGGATGGACGGATGGATGGATATAACCTGATTATTCTTTTTAAAAATCTTTTGCATTGATGCATTAAAGATACATTTATATGAATCATATTTTAGTTTTTGTAAGATATTGTTCATCATAAGATCAGAAGTGTGCATGAGTTATGGTCTAATACTGAGAGGTAATGAAAGCAAACAAAGAATCTGAGTTTGTGCTTGGCTCGCTCAGTATGCCCTGTCGATTTTAAAAGCATAGAATCCTTTTGGGTTTTTAGTTCCCTTCAGTGAGTTTATTATAGCCGTTTAGTGCATGTAAAAATTATTGCAACTTATTAAACCCCAAATCCACACCTTAGGGATGTTTATCACTCAGTAGATACTTGTCCTGAAATGCCTCATTTGTAGTCTGAGCTTTTCCTCCTGGACAGAACAAAAGCAAGAACTCTAGCTGTTTGTTTCGAGCATCCTCAGAACTAATCAGCAGCTGCCTTGAACTTCATCATTCTGGCGTAGCTGCTTACCAATAATACCGGACAGGCATTTTGGAGGGGGAGGTCAAAGAGAGAAAAGTTAAAACAGCATGTTCCAGGTGGATGAGATATGTTCACTGTGTACAGCATAAAAACAACTAAACATAGAAACCTAACGAAATTCACTGCAGTCCTCAAAGCCATAAAAGGATGTACAAATCTAGGATCTAAAAATATTAAGCACATGCTTAAAGATGAAGGGAAAAAGCTGGTCAATCTGACAGTGCTTAAGTGTCTATATGATCACACTCCACAGTTTCAAAACTACACTTTTTAAAGTGGTAAGCATTTTACACTACAATAGAGATGCATTTACTCTGTCAGTAGTTAAAATTTTACACTCATCACAACTCAGCGTGAGTTTTCTCAACACTAGAACATAGAGTCAAAAATGAGAGAGTTGCTGCCATTCACTTGTATTTAACACAGGAAGGAGTCAATAAATCTAGTTTCTACAAATGACATGTATTAAATCTAATTAAAGGGAAAAAATGATGGTACAAATAAACTTGTAAGGTAAAATATATTTCCAACTGTAGCACATCACATATATAACGACTTTACAGTAACTTCGTGATATCGCTTTTAGAGTAATTTGGAGTGTGTTATTCTGAATTTGGTTTTAACTGTGGTTTTTTAATAAAATTCAGTCAAATGTGCATGTGTTATAACACATTTCATCTTATTAGAACTTTTCATTATTGTTTTTGGTACATAAACTTGCTAGATTTAAAATGCCAATCACTGCCTGCAAAAGTGGTCATAACTATATATAAAAAGAGGTAGGCTTATTGCAGGTTAGCAATAAACATAAAAGATTGTGTACTGTGTACTGCTTACTTTATTTTGTATCAAAGAAAAACAAACATTTCTAATCAAGTGTCTCAAGCTAATATCACACTGATCAACAAACACTGTCATCATAATGCCCAAAAGAAGGAGAAAAAAACAACACCTCAAAATTTAGTCAAAGACCAAGACATAAAACTGTGGTTAAACCTTTTTGGGGACAGAGAATATTTTCTGTGCCACGTTATTTCTAGGCTTTGGTGAAAAGGGGGCCAAAAAACTTTACAACATCTGCCATGTCGAAAACAAGTGTCTATCTGTCAGGAATAATTTATAACTGGCAGATTCAAGGAACATGATTAATTAAAAACTGGTCTTAATTAACAGCCTCAATCAATCGGGATCATTACTAGCTCTGCTGGTGGCATCACAGGAAGGCCTGCAGTCCTCACACACCCACACCCACACACACACACACACACACACACACGTGCATGCACCTCGTCCATAATTCATGGATGGCTGTATTGTGTGGACACCGTTAACTGCTGCTTAAAAGTAATTAATTGATTTTCTGACATATCAGTTAGCAGCAGCACCAAATGACACACAAAGACTCAGATGTGTGTGAGGATGCATGCACACACACATACACACAGAAATGAAAAATACACACGGTGAAGCTGGTAAATTTCTTATGTGAGGAAAAACTTTTCATATAATTCACACCTTCACTTTCACTCCACCCCAAACGATGTTGTCTCTCCTCCACACTCATTCCTTCCACCAAAACATGCTGGTGCTGGCAAATGTAGATAAAAACCCCTGAATGTAATGATTTAAAAATCTCATCAACCCACATTTTATTCACAATAGAACAGAAACAACATCAGATGTTGAAACTGAAATATTTTATCATTTTGTCAAAAACATGAGCTGGTTGGGAATTTGATGGCAGCGTATCTTTAAAAAGTTGGAACAAAATTGGTTCAATATAAATGGTACAAATCAGAAACAACTGGAGGAGCATTTTACAATTAATCAGGTTAATTATCAGCAGCTCAGTAAGACGATTGGGTATAAAAGGAGCAATTCAGAGAGGCCCAGTCTCTCAGATGTAATTTGGACACCACTCTCAGACAAATTGGGTCTAAACATTGCGAGACAGTTTCATAAAAATTTTCTTAAACATTAAACTGTGAAGACTTTGAAGATCCCACCATCTAAAGTGTATAATATCAAAAGATTCAGAGAATTAGGAGGAATCTCTGTGTGCTTGGGACAAGGCTGAAGGTCAAACAGGATGCTGGTGATCTTGGTGTCCTCAGGCAGCACTGCATTAAGAGCAGACATGATTCTCTACTGGAAACTAGTGCATGGACTGTCAAATAAATTAATTGAAAACAAAATCATCAGAGGTGTTTTGGCTTCATGAGGTCATATTACAAACTCCAATGAATACACGTGTGGAAATGTTTTTGTTGTCTTATTTGAAGTGTAGGAATTTTATTTCTCAGAATAACATTCACTGCATGACTCGTTTGTAACACAAGTTATTTTACAGTTTGTTGTAGAAATGTGAGAAAAGAGACAAAATCATAGCGAAAAAAACTATTTGTTTCTGCAAGGCAAAAACAACTAAACTAAGAAAGAAATGCTAAATGAAATGCAACATCACTGCTCGCCCTGTTCATTAGTAATACATGATCACCTTCATCTTCCTCATGCTCATCCTGGATGACCTCCAACACCTAATAGTCCACCTATTCCTCTTCCTTCTTCTTGTCTAACATCTGGAAAGGTCACCGGAGGCTTTTTTAAGTACTCTGATAGAACAGATTTTTGAAGTGAGTTTGCAGGTGTAAAATAAGTGTGACTGACTCATCAGGACGCTGCATAATGATGGAGTTTAAACAGTTTGGAGTCATATCTTTGATAAATGAGGTTCACCTTTTCAGAACTGTGAGTTCATTTCTTTGGTGTATACAGACAAAAAAAACCTGTGATACTAAAACAAACCAAACAAGACTTATTTCTGCTGTGAAGTTGGCCTTTTTAACATGGCAGCCTACGCGGATTGACTCCCTTTTGGAGCCAGCCCCTAGTGGATGAGGGGGGAACTGCACATATTTCACGTCCTCATAGGCTTCACGTATCTCTGCCGGAGGTTGCCGCTTGCATTGGAGTGGACATGCAGCAAAGTGCTGGGATTCTAACTACCGCTGGGAGGCTGTAACCGTCTCTGTATAGTAACACCTGCTTTGCCAGGTGTGATACAGTAAAATCCCCGGTTAGGGGGGACTTGGATCCAATATTCTGACATGCATACTAACTTGTTCTGAGCCAAACCCTTTGGTGGAAACGGGGTATTAGTGTATGTTTAATACACTTTGGACTGTATTAAGAAGCCTAGTCAAGATTAATTCTTTTAGCCATGGGCAGATGCAAAAATGTATAAACAGAACCTCACCGGTTATTGATTTTTAGCTTTTATGTACCTCTGTTATTAGGACTTCTAACTGGATAAGTACGGTTACAACCTCATCCCCTTCCTTGATAAAACATGAGAACACACACAGCAGTGGTGGTTTAGGTAATGAACCATCAGTCCAGCGATCAGCAGGCATACATCCTGGATTCTTCAACATGTCAAAGACACCAACCACCACATTGACCCAAACACGCTCAGCCGGCTTCGAGTATTTGAGAGAAAAAACAAAACAAAAACCGACATCACACACAGAATGTTCTGAGAAAAGATAAAGGAGCGAAAAAAGATTATTAAAATGTCCCGAACAGTGAGTTCATAAAGAAATGTGTGTTTGTCTTCTTTGTGTTGAATTATTCAGCTGATTCTGTGATGAGAGAAGTCTCTCTTATTCCTACTAAACTAAACATTGATTTTCTGACACAAGAAATGAAGAAGAGGGAGACGAATGCAGTGTGTGTGTATGTGTGTTTCTTTGGGGGGGGGTAACATACCTATTCAATCATGCAGACAGTCAGAGTTTGTTACGTGTTCATTCTTTCAGAGGAGAGATGGAAATAAAATGGTGGAAGTATCTGACAGAGAGAAGAGCCTCCGGCTGTGTTTAGTTCAGTATGAATGGATGAGCAGGTTCATCAGGGCAGAAACTTTTAACACTCCGTCTACCTCTCTAAATCACGCATGCAAACACACACACACACATGCACGCACACACACACACACACGTTGAATACAGGCAGAAACGATCAGGAGAGTCCGGTTGCGTCTGCATACATCAAAACTGATCAGGACGGTCCAGTTCTCTGAAAACAAAAACTAGGGTCAATGGAAAAACATGTTTCCTGGACTAATTTCGAATGAAAAGAAAGCATGAGCTGATGTTATGGACTGGATCATAAAATGGAGGCTGGGTTAAGAAAAAAGTGTTTTCCTTTCACAACTAAACATTTAAGTTTGCAATTCAAGTCATTGCAAATGAGAATTGGTTGTCAGCTGACACACCTGGTTAAATAGAGGTTACAATAAAAGTTGTACCGAAACTACAACAACCATCAACACAGTGAGCAGCAGTGAGAGTGATGATCTCTTTTTAAACCACATTGAGGAAGGACTTATATCCAAATGAAACACACGTACAAAGATACGATGATGAAATTGTTCCTTCACTGTCTTTCCTCCTGGATGAAGAGGAATCATCAAGGTGCAGTAAAGACAGTTCCTGGTATGTACTCGAGGATCACAGACCATGAGCTTAGACATGATAGTCCCAGGAGGAAGTAGACCACTCAGGTCAGCCTACAAAGGGCTGGTATTGTTCTTCTACCAGGCACATAAAAATTTAAACTTAGAGAAACAAAGTTTTGTGAATAGGACATAACTAATGATGTATCCATCCATTGTCCATACCTCCTTATTTCAATGCAGGAGGGGATGGAGCCTATCCTAGCGGCTATTATGCGAGAGCCAGGTTACACCCTGGACAGACCACCAGTCCATTACAGTCCTAATACACAGAGACAAAGCAGCACTCATATTTACTTTTAGGGAGAATTTAGAAATATAAATGAACCCAACATGTTTTTGGATGGTGGAAGCCAGAATATCTGGACAGAAACTCCACACAAAAAGGCTCCCAGCGGAGGTTCAAACCAGGAACAAATATGTCATGGGGAGTTCCCCAAGGCTCCATGTTGGGCCCCCTATTGTTCAGCAGCGACTGCATTTCCTAAGGATCCTGAGGAAGAACAGACTGAAGCAGAAGCTGCTAGTGTCCTTCTATCACACTACCATTGAGAGCGTGATGACATTCTGCATCATAGTGTGGTTTGCTGGGGGCACAGTCGCGGACAGGAAGGCTCTGCAGCGGGTGATCAACACCACCCAAAAAATCATCGGTTGCTCAGCCGCTGCCTCAGCCTATCCACAGCCTCTGACTCCTCCCACCCAGCACATTGCCCGTTCCATCTGCTCCCTCAGACAGGAGATACAGGTTGATCAGAGCCCGCACCTTGAGGATGACAAACAGTTTCTTTCCTTGGGCCGTGAGAACAACACCCATATGTAATAACTCAGTATCTACCTGTGCTTAAATTCTGACACATGTGCAATATCTGGACTTATGTGAAATAACTTGAACCAAGAAACTTTATATTGCTAAATTGTATATATTTCTCATTTATATTTTTATATTTTAGGTCTGCACTGGATGTTAATGTATGTAAATGTTTGGCAGTTGAATGAGTGGGTATATGTGCGATGATTGTGAAAATTTTAATTTTACAGGTTACAGATAGTCGGCTTCTTTTAATCACAAATTGCGGAGTTGCGCTTGTACAATGACAATAAAGATTCTATTCTCTTCTATTCATTTACATGCTCCCACTGGCTCAGATCACGGAAACAAACAAAATATCTGATCATAATCATGCTTAGAACACTCAGCTCTATATTGTTGTCCCATATAAAGTTTAGATGCATGCCTCAGTCAAATCACTACTTGGATGTGTCAGAATTTGTCTTCAGTTCAAAAAAGATAAAACTAAAATCACTGTTTGGAAACAAAGATGAATCAAAGGTTAGTGTCCAGCTACAGTCAGCAATGTTAAAAACATCAGATCAAATCTTAGTGTCATTTTGACTGTGAGCAAAATTTTAGCATTAATATTGAAGCAGGAACCATATCAGCCTTTTAAAATCTGCAGAATATATATCTACATGATTTAGTGAAACTATCTGTTTTTAGTATTTTCCCCAAGACTCTAAAAAACTCAATAAGACAATTGCCAATAATCCAGAAAGCTGCTACGCATGTCCTCACAAAGAACTAAAAAGGTGAACATATTAAGTCAGTTCTCAGATCTCTACACTGGAAGACAGAGAATAAATTATAAAATGTTGCTGCTGGTGTACAAGGCTCTGAATGGTTTTGGTCCAAAATATATTTCTGATCTGCTCACACCATACGAGCCACTGACACTTCTAAGATCATCACAGCCAAATAAAAACTAAACAAGGAGAATAAGTAGTTCGTTTTCATCCTCCTAATATCTGGAATAAACTACCCAAAAGCCTGAAGTCTGATCCGAACCTCCATCCATCTTCTGCCGCTTATTCTGGATCAGGCTGCAGGGGCAGCAGCCTGAGCAGGGAAGCCCAGACTTCCCTCTCTCCAGCCACATCAGCCAGCTCATCCGGGGGGATCCCGAGGCGCTCCCAGGCCAGCCGAGAGATATAATCCCTCCAGCTTGT
>JBBBVU010000004.1:3611873-3633711 GCA_037177055.1 Atherinosoma microstoma
ATCACAGCACTGAAACAGCTCTGGTCAAAGTGTTAAATGACATTAGGTTGAATACTGATTCTGGTCAAGTTTCATTCCCGGTTCTGCTGGATCTCAGCGCTGCGTTTGATACTGTAGATCACAGAATCCTGTTGTATAGGCTGGAAAACTGGGTGGGA
The DNA here is from genome assembly GCA_037177055.1 of Atherinosoma microstoma. Lineage (NCBI taxonomy): Eukaryota > Metazoa > Chordata > Actinopteri > Atheriniformes > Atherinidae > Atherinosoma > Atherinosoma microstoma. The sequence goes on from JBBBVU010000004.1 coordinate 3,612,032, forward strand.
CTTTCTGGAGTGGTTCTTAACTGGTTCAAGTCTTATTTAGAAGGCTGGAGTCATTTTGTTACATCCAGAAAGCTTCTGCTAGAGTTTTAACCAGGACTAAGAGATCCAAACACATCACACCAGTTTTAAAATATTTACACTGGTTTCCAGTCAGTCACAGAATAGAATTTAAAACTCTTCTGATTGTTTATAAATCCCAGAATGGTTTAGACCCAGAATACAGCTGTGATATGTTCAGACAATATAAACCTATAAGAGCTCTTCGATCCAAAGACTCTAGTCCAGGTCAGCTAGTCCAGACCAGATTCCAGAGTAAACATGAGAAGCAGCTTTTTATGCTGCAAACAAGTGGAACAAACTCCCAGTAGAGATTAAACTTTCACCAAATGTAGAAACTTTTAAATCCAGGTTAAAAACATTTCTGTTCTCATGCACATACTGATCAACCTGAACACAAGACGCTTACTGAAAATGTATAAAACCTGCGCGGTAACTTTTAACTTATCTTCCTTTTAATCGCTTTAATTTATAATTTTATTAGGAATTTATTTTTTTATTTCAAATTATTTCATTGTGATTTTTGCTATTTGTTGCTGACTTTTACTACTTTTCAACTATTTCTTTGCACCATCTATGATGTTTTTAATGTTTTATGTAAAGCTCTTTGAATTGTCTTGTACAGGAAATGCACTGCTACAGGCCAGAAAAACACCAACTCTGAATACTTTTTTAAGCCACATAAAAGGTAGACTGATGTCCAGAGGAAGTAGTAAAGAGAGCTTTTGTTATTACCCCTTTAAATCCATTTTTGGGCAATTTTTGGTCCACCTATTCTTTTAATGTATAAATGCATGTAGAAGCTCATAGCCCCATCCTTTTAGTCAACATTTAGAAACTTTTTTCAGTACAGCCTCAGTTATTAGATTATGATGTTAAAATTATGTAAAATGAATGTGTCAATAGATAGCACCATGAAGGCCAACCAAAATAACAAAACAGAATTTATAACTAAAAATACTTTGTAGAAATAGCACACAGATCAACAGTGACCAAGCCTTTTCTCATCTGCATATCATTCTCTCAAGTCTTGGCTTTCAGGATTATTGGGATAAGAAAGTATAAAAAATGGATGGATGATCTGCTTTTAACCCATCTCCAGTTATCACTGGGAGCAATGGGAAGCCTGGCATTCTGGTGCCCGAGAAGCAGTTGAGGATTAAAGGCTTTGCACAAAGAGCCACAGTGGTTTACCTTCGTTGCCCAAGTCCAGCTCTTTAACCATTAGACCGACACTATATATGTACACGTAATTTAGTATAACATGAATTGTGTGAATAAAATCATGAGTATTTACAGTATTTAACTTGACTGCCTTTGTAAATGTTTAACTGTTTTCTTTTAAAATGACATTTTTAGTGAAATTATGTGTTAAATAAATACATTTTCTATAATCTTTTGATGTGAAATGTGAATTATATTTCATTTTTAAAAATTAAGATTTTCAGTATTTTCACAGTTACAGGTTTTCTGGGTCTATTTCAGTAATCTTATTGACATTTCCTCGTAATCAAAAAATACAGGAAAACATTTTTTATAACAGGTTTTTATTTCTAGTGTGTAGATGTTTTAACGTGACCATTTAGACACTGTTTGGAAAAGAGCTGGAAATGTTTCACAAAAACACCAAACAGGTGATTGGATAAATGATATGTGCAGTACCCTACAAGCAACCACGAGGACCAGTGGATAGCAGCTTTCATTTCTGCCTGCCCTCATCAAACATGCCTGAAGCTGCCAGTGCAGGACACTGATTGGTCTGAACGTTTGTGTTGAAGCCTGGAAATGGGGATTCTCTCAGGATCATGATCTTGCAAATCTCAAGAGAATCCCTCAGCTTCAAAGGAAAATATGACCGACCTGGAGATGTCGCTATCATCAAAAGACTACTTTCTTAAATGTGTCCAGGAAAACTGAGCGTGAAGCTTTTATTGAAACTGTTGACAAAGGATTCTGGGTGATAAACTCCTGTAAGCTTTTGTGAATGGGAAAAAAAAGTAACAAGTGAAGAATTTGGAAATTAAACATGTTGGTTGGCTTTTTTCATTCCTTTTCTCTTGAGATGCATCAAAGTGTGTTTTTTCTTTTTTGATATCTATGCAAACTTCTGCCTGGTTCTTTATGGTGTTCTGGACCAAGTCCAGAGTGAAATACAGTGTGTTTGCAGAAATGCATCCCATGGCAGGCAAAGAACAGATCGAACAGTCACACCAGAGATTCAATGGCTTAAGAAGAAAGAGTGACAGGAAAAGGGAGAATGATTGAAAGAAGACTGTATTTTTTAAATGCATTTGTGCCTTTGTAATGAATGTGCATTGATCTTTGTTCATCAATATTCTACAGATCAGCAGAGGGTCAGTTGAGGCACGGGCAGCACAGAAACAAACACATTTGTGTAATCACACTTCTAAAGGCCTTTCATTGACTGCATTCCTCAACCCAGCTGGAGTTGGATTAGGGAGAATACATTATAGCTTGATGAGGCTTTAGACATAGCCAATCAAATCCCCCTTTCCCCTGTCTGTGAAAAGCACCGCTCTGTTAGGTGTGATGCTTTGATGATGTGGTGGAAGAACTGTTCTTGTCAATCACAGAGCTTCTCCCCTGAGAAGGCTGGCCTCGGACAGAACAGTTGCACAGTGAAGAAAAATGCTTAATTGTATGAGATGATTCAGGTTTAGTAGATAACAACCAGGCAAGACAACCAATATCACTGGGCCAGTTTGACTCCAAGAGTAGTGGAGAAGTTCAGTGATCTTGATGAACTTTGCAGGGATGGTGTCCCTTTTTTTCCCAGCAATTAAACCCCCATGAGTGAAACACAGTGTTCAACATGCATATTTAGGTGGAAAAGAGAAACTTTCAGCTGCTTCCATCTTCTGTTGCCATTACTGTGAGAATTATTATGAAGAAAACTTTGACTCTTTGAATACTGTTATGTCTCATTTTACATACTCCCCAATCTCATGAACCTGCCAAATATTGTACACGAACACTGGTATGTCTGAGAAAAATGCAAGAAAATGTTGTAGAGAGCGAATAAAATATTCTATGGCAATTTAGGCCTCAGCACTTAATTCAATTAAATTCAATTTAGCTTTATTTATATAGCGCCAATTCACAACAATGTCATCTCAGGGCACTTCGCAGACAATCAATTCGAGCCAATCAGTTGTCATCCAATCAGTATTCATTCAAGCCAATTAATAATAAATAATAGCCTAGCTAAGGAAACCAACAGATTGCACCAAATCTTGACTTTGATCCAATCCCCATCTCGAGCATGCTCGGGGCGACAGTCGACTTAAGTGCTCATATATTTATGCCATATAACAGGTTCTCTTACAAAAGAAATCAAATAAAACAAATACATACAACTGAATCAGTGACACATTCACACTCCTTCCTGTGAGGTCTTTTGAAACTCTGGGAATTTTCTATTTTTTTTATTTTTGTATTTTGGTTTTCTGATAGTCTGACTTCTCTGTTTGAGGAAAGATGGCAAGTTATTCTGAAATGAAGAATTAGCTGACAAACAAAAATGTCAGATATAATTTAGCAAAATGAAGGTGAAACACTTTCATGAATGTTCTATGTAATCATCAGATGCATCCTGAAATACTTTACTACCACAGCTCCTACATGAGTCAAATGTCAGCTTATCATTGGTGGCAGGTTCCAGATCCTTCGATTTTTGCAAAACTCATTAGCCTGGTCAGTAAAAAGACTTAAAATTCTTCCATAAATAATCCTTTCAGTTTTGATGCACAAAGTGTGGGATTTTTTTTCTCTGTGCTGGGGTATGATGAATGATCTGGTGCAGAATAACTTATTACAGACACAATGATAAAATCATCAGTAAACTAATGACTATTAGCTTTGGCAGGTGTAAATGTTTGAGACAAAAGAAAGAAAAATTACAGGACCTATTCCTGGAGCTCAGTGACTTGTGGCTTTATGTTTGGGTATGTTTCTCTCCACTACTCCGAGGAGGAACTCAAGTGATTTCTGCGTGACCTCTAAAGGGATGTGTGGTCTTTATATCTGGTTAAATGAGGGCGTTTCTGAATGCAAATGACCATGCACGGGCAGGAGCAGGCGATTTGAAACATGGGATTTATCAACAGCAGATTATTTACTAAAGTGAGACTTGTTTGATAAATCTGGATTTTTTTGTATTTACAACCAAACATTCTGGATTTCATTCATAGGATGGAATTTAGAATGGTTTGTACAACAATTGACAAATGAGGAACCCTACAGGTCTGAGGGAAAAACCTCAAAATAAAACCAGCCTGTACACTTGCCAACATATATGCTGCTCTGCTCAGAGATGTCACTTTAAAAATCCACAGCTTCTACTAGAATGAAAACAAAAAATTCTAACAGTTAATCTTTCAACGTCAGACTTGTCATTTGAGAAAGATTTCTTTGGACTGCAGCCTAATCACTTTCTACAACTATTCAGAAGGTGTGTGGTTTTTGTAAAGTTTTACTGTACTGAGCCTCATAACTGATGTTACTGTATTGTAACATTAATGTAGACTTCAGTCCTGGCTGGCAGCGGGAATTTCTCTTTTCTATGTCTGCATGTTCTATTTTGTTTGCTTATTTGCTGGCAGGGACACAGCAGGGGACCTCTCCTCACCACTGCCTCTTTGCGTTGTTTTGGTATCAGAGTCCAAAGCCTGCTAGTAGCTGAAATGAATCCAAGTCTTAATAACCCAAAGTGACCTAATTCTGTAAAATGACTGATTCCTGCAAATGATTTACACCAGGCTTTTAATGAATATGTGGGTGCTTGAAGGACAAGGGTGTATTGTTACTTTGGGATATTGACATGGAAGCATTCAGTTATAATCCTATGGTACCTTTACATGACTGGTTCCTCAACCAACCACAGACTCCACCTATGGTCTGTCTCAGACTGAGCAGGATTACTGCAGCAGCATCGTCATTGTGATGAACCTAACCAGTTTCATAATGGACTAATCCCACACTTCCCCTATTAGTGGGTGAACAATCCAACTGGCTGAAATGTGCTGCACCATAAGAAGAGCCAAAAGTAAAGATTAAAGAGGGGTGTAGCCACTTTTCTGACGCTTAAAACCCAGAGGGTGTTCAGAAGGCCCCGCTTTCACGGCTTGCACTCATGGTGAAAATCAACATCAAGGAAGCTTTTGCCCTTCTGCTCCACAGGAGGTTCTGTCCTTCTTGATCTAGTCTTACGATACCTGCATAATGTGCTGCCCCACTTAAAAATCCCTGCCACTCTCTTCAGGGCTGATCATACCCGGTGTGTACCAGGCGGTTGACGCTGTAGGAAAGAGCCAGCTTGCAGTTCACCTTCTGCCTCGCTGGGTGAGTGAAAAAAAAACATGTTTTTACTGTCCTTTACATCAGGGTTGTCATCTGTCTGAATCTGAGAAGATCTCAAAGAATGAGTATTGTTTAGATTTCATCAAGCAGCCAAGAAAAACCAAAACAAAGAAACCGAATTATACTATACCGGTTGGTTTTAAGCTGGGTGGATGCAGACAGACTGCATCCACACTGCCTGGGGGGAAAAAATCACTTAATGGGGAAAAGTGTGAAGATAATTGTGTTATGATGCTTTTATTTTCACTCTTCACTCTCATTTTCTATTAACTGTCTTTTACACAAAGTGAACTCCAGAAGTTCCTGTAAAATCATTCAGGTTTATGTCGTGTTCATATCGAGACAAAAGATCAACTTTAACAGGAAGGACAGAATTCTTGTGTTTGTGTGAGAGAGAGAAAGTGAGAGAGAGAGATACTACTATCACATAAGGATGTGATTGGCTGCTGTGTATCCAGGAGGAACGAGAATATCTTTAAAAAAGAGAGGGAGAGAAAAAAAAGAACCAATCCTGGTGCTCGATAAAAATATTACCACCATCTTATAGGCCGTCCAAAACACGAATCGGCCTGCTCAACTTCTCTGCCAAAATCTATGTATGTAGTAACCCAGTTACCACAAAATCACTAGAGTCTTGTTTTAAATTTTTTATCAGTGCAGAGATTTGAACTAATTCAGTTTCCTCAGATTATGGTTTAGATTCTTCCCAGTATAATCCAAAAGGTTTCATGTTTATCATCTGTGCATGTGCACCTCACACTGGACGTCTGTTTAGAAAGACAGGGTCAAAAAGTTAATTAAAGCACTTTACCCTTGTGGGATGCTTCAGTTTACAACCCTATCAGGTCATTACAGTGGACAAAATTGTCCCCTGCCAACAACTGCTATAAAACATTATAGATAATTATTTTCCACATTTTTTTTTGCTCAGATCTTTCAGTCAACTCCAGTCTTTATTAAAACTCTGATAAATACAATTATACAATTTATTTCAACCCATTAAAAGACTATTTAGTTACATGACATAATTTAATTTTTTTTTATACATGAGTTGTTTTTCACATAATAAATGTTGGAGAGATGGAGACTTTTTTTCTTCTTTAAAGATAATTCTTTGAAAATACAAAAAAAAATAGTAACTCCACCAATTTGGTTGCACTGTTAGTGTTTTTGCAGTGTCAAAATTCAAATTTAAGACTGATCTTCAAAAATAAAAACAAAAAAAACCCCTGATGAATGAAAAATATTCCCAAGGGGGAGGTAAAATGCAATAATATTGAATTAAAATACATTTGAATTGCAGTTATTATAATTATAATTAATTTAGAATTTTATTTTATATTACATATTTTGTAGTTTTGGTGAGGGCTAAGGTTGACTGAAAGATTTGAGCAAAAAAGTGGAAAACAATATTTATCTGTAATGTTTTTATAGCAGTTTTCAGAAGAGGATTTCTTTGTCCTCTGATAAGCCAAAAGGTTAGTAAATTCTTCCTGATGCCCTGTTGACATTGAATAAAAACTTTAATTGGAATTCCAACATTCTTCAAGAAAAAAACTAATTCAACTCAACTCACCAGAGTGAGCAATGTTCAGTATAGGAGAAAAAACTTCCAGGAACTGCTATTTTGCTACTCAATTTCTCAGAATTTTCCCTGACTTTACTCAGCTGATAGACACTGCAAAAATAAAACAATCAAAAAATTCACAAAAACCAGTTATATTTAATGTACGATGGATGTGGCATTTACCCAACCTGAAATGAGCAAGCATAAATGTCACAGCTACTATCGACATTTTAAAAATGACCAGGTCAATCCTCTGCTTTCTACAGAGCTTGTGGAGCCTGATGGAGTCAATATAAACCGGTTCTTTCAGTTTATAAACTTTGCTTTCAGTTAATCAATCCATCCCCATACATTTTTAAATTATGCACCTGGTTCATCACAATATTCTCTGTTTGAGAGTCTGTGCCATGATGGGATGTAATCTTTATGCTCATTTTTAACTTTGTTAAGAAGACTTTGCACCTTAAAACAAACCAGCCATAGAGCAATCAGATATTCACACTTTTTTCTTCCAAAAATGTTTTCCAGAGATGCTTTGCAGCACGGCATGTGAGAATACAAATGTCTGCAACATTCGCCTTTGTCTTACCACAGAGATTTTCCCAACCGGGTCTCTATCCAAATATCTAACACATCAGCAGGGGATGAATATGATTGCAAATTTGCTGTGTTTGCCGTTGCTGTGCATGTGTGTTTGTGAGTGTCTGTCCCTTCTGCTGACCTCTAGCCTGCTTTGCACTAGCCTGCTTTGCACTTGTTCCCATTGTTGTTGATATCTGTACATGTCTACAACAAAAGGGCTTGATATGCTGCATTCAAATCAGCACACTAAGAAAAAAACATCTGCACCTCCTCCCTCTTGTTTCCAGCCGGCAGAGCACAGAAAGCCTCCAATCTGCAGAAAAAGACTGGACCAAATTGTCCAGAATTTCTCTTGAAACTCTGTGGTTTTCACACATGAAAACACCGTCCTCTGCTCCTTTTCTTCATTCTTTCTCAACTCGGTGGACCAAGGCAACCTCGCTCTGTGCTTTATGTTTCACACTCACAGAAGTAGAAACGAGTTAAAAACACTAACAGTTAACATAGTGAAATTTATAAACTTTACGTAATTTTTTAAAGTTATGATGAAGATGAAACATGAGATGACAGAGGAAAAAGGCGCCCACCTATTTTGGGAGGTGAATTGATTACTTTCTGGTTTCTGGAAAGGGAATAAATGGTAGTGAACAGAACAGTTAGTCCCTGGGTAAATGCAAACAAATAAAACCTATAAATACCTGAAATCTTAAACCTGTCAAAAATGGATCAAAGCATTCAAACTTCAGATATTAAATCACATCCAACTGACACATTTTTACCATCTAAGCATCAGCACTGGTGTATGGAGGACCAGGAGAGTCATTGAAAAAGCAATACAGCATTTTCATGATGCGTAAATAATTGTGAAATTAAAAAAAATATATAAACTAAATATAATTTCAAATTCAATTAGTATAAAAAGAAATCAAATTTACCAATGTAAAGGATTTTCTTATTTAACATTTTTAATTTAAATATCAAAGAGGAATTACATTTTGTATTTATTCATTATCCTGTGATTTGAAAATACATTTTCAAATCTTTTTTTTAAAAGCAGAATTGAATGACAATTTATAAATTTGATTATAAATACCTTTCCATTTCATATATTTAAAAAAGTAATTCCCTTTTCTACATTCATTTTACAACAGCGGGCGGCACAGAATTTGAGAAAAACAATTCATTACAACACATATAACTATATTATGATTTATTTTAGTGCTGCGTTAACAGGCTTGTGCAGAACCTGAAAAGAAGGTGATGTTTGAATCGGGTTTGTTGAAGCAGCGAAACACCTAAAACTTGCAAACAAGTGGCCCTCAAGGACCTGGGTTGAAGAAGCCTGGTTTACAGTTTTTTTTAATGAAATTAATTCATTTTTTCAGTGATTTTCCCACCTATGTTATTGGCAGCTTGAATCTGAGAATCTCTGGGAAATTAAACTAGTTTTATAAGACTGACTAAATAAACCTAGTCCATATTATAAACCTAAATAATCTAAATAAAACTGATATTTATATTGTATGTTACTTTGGGGAAAAAAATAAGGAAAAATTCATAGGTATATATTTTTCCTCCAATTCTTTCTGATAAAACACAATAAAATAAAATGTGATGGGGCCATGATGTTGTTTCTTGATGCTAAACAGCGTGTGATGATGCAAGGCAACATATTTAATAACAATAATAATAAACCCCCCAAAAAATATTGACAAATGATAAATACTTAACATACATTTGTATAACAGCAGAGAATTTAGATTAAGAAAAACAACTTGAGAACATTTTAATCAAACATAATGAAATTTTGGGCAGCATTCACTTCAATTAATAAATAAAATCAGAAAGTCTGATAAAGAGAATGATAACAGCCTCAATAACAGGGCTCTGTGAAGTGAGCACTGGTGACAGTTGTAATCAGTCAGCTGATAGACATGACAGCCTTAATCAAGTCAATGAATGGGTGGCAGGAGTACTCTCTGTCTGAGAAGTCCATTTGGACATCTCAATTGCTAACTGTGATGCATATAAATAACTTGCACGGCCCATTAGACTCATCACACACTGGCAGAAATACACAGGGTTACATGTGCGCTCACAAACACTCAGAGAGTGACTGACTCTTTGTGCTGTCAAACTGAATTACCTGCATGTCAAAACACAGCAGATAAATTGTTGGGAGAACACAGCAAATTGACTCGGTCAAGGCTACTGATCTATTGATGTAGTGCAGAGGACACCTAGATAAACCCACTGCTGCACACAAACACACACTCTATTCTCTGTCTCTGTCTGACTAAAACACACACCAGTCTTTAACACTTTAAATCCAAATCAGTCGTCATAAGGGCTGAAAAAATGACAGACAATAAGCTACTATAAAAACTAATAAAACAGGACGATGGTGTTTATGTTCAAGTGTTGCTCAAAGTATAGATGTTCACAAAACGAGACAGGAAGATTGATTTAGTGCAAACATGAATGTTTAGAAATGATTTAGTTGCTGAAGGTGATCAATGACATCTGTGTTCATGAAGGCATTGTTAGCATGGTGTTAACATCTGTCTGAAAAGGGAATAAAATATCTATCCTCAGTTTTATTCCAATTTTCTCAGGCATAATAACAAACAACATTTTTGACACTGGGAATAAATTCTGAGAAGATGGCTTGTACAAATGGCAGATAATCTAAACATACCCCCAAATCCGAACTGCTCCCCTAAACGTCACTGAAAATCTGTTAATAGAGCAGTACGTAGAATACTGTCTGAATATCTGTTTAAATAAATAAACAAATAAATATGTCATAATTTCTCAGCGGAAATTCACCTGAAAGCTGGACTGATCAATAAGAGTGATCATGTGTGAAATGTTAAACTGATGGAGTCAATGTCACTGGGGGTCAATGTGATGTCTCAAAATCTAATCAAAATCCGTCCAGTAGCCTATTTTGAGAGTTATCGCTAACAGACAGGACAAACCTGTGCCAGCAAAAACCTAACCTATACACCTTGGATGATGCTTGATGATGATGCATGATGTGGCATATGCTGATGCTTGATATTGATGATGACAATAGACTATTCTTATTAGAACTTTTCTAGACGCTCAAAGCTTTTTACATTGAAGTCATTATTCATTCATACTTGGTGGTGGTAAGCTACACGTATAGCCACAGCTGTTCTGGGGCAGACTGAGGGAAACATGGCTGCCAACCGTCGCCAACGGGTTCTCCAGCCACCACAACACACACATTCATACACCATGATGCGACACTGGAGACAAGGTGGATAAAGGATCTTGATCAAGGATAACTGACTGCGATGAAATGGGATTTGAACCGCCAACCTTCTGGTTATTGGACCCTTTCCCAAGATTGGCATGAAAGTAAACTCTCTCACTTACAGATCGATATGTACTTTAGTCACTTTTTTATGCTTTCGCAGGTAAAAAAAAAATGAAAAAATGAATGTGCACATGCAGATGGATGAAAACCCAGAGCAGAAAGATGGATCTTAAATTACTCAGTGTTTCACTATGAAACTAAAATGTAGTTCAGATCTGAGCCGTGAGACATGAATAGTCCAGGGCAGCTGTATATATGAAGATGTTTCTTGGTCTGTTTTTCTAATCTATAAAAGTTGCAATCTAACTCGAACTAACTGCCAAACATTAATGGTTATTAAATCTGACATTAATTATGTCTTCCTATGTCACATTTTTAACTTGGATACGTACAATGTGCCCCTCTCCTCCAAGCTTGTTGTGCTCTTTCCCCTCTCCAAGCTGCTCTGGAGCTGCTGTTATTGAGAGCCCCACCACCATGTGTACACCACCTTCAATCCCTCTTGCCAGGGCATTAATGACCATCATTTGCTCTGCAGGGATAACTGTTGTATCATCTTTTATTTTATATTTGTTTGTTTTTTCATATTTTTATTTGCCTCTTCAACTAATATCTCTTCATCGGGTTGAATTTCCTTTTGTGCTTCCTTCTCTCCAAACTTGCCGTGCTGCAAACCTCAAAACACGCATTTAAATAGCGTTTCTCCAACACGTTTGCACCTGCCGCTAATTACGCAATCACTCTCAGTAAATCCCCCGCAAACCGTGGTTCAACCCTGCGTGCCACAGGTTGCACAGGCACATTATACATTGTTTGTTTTATTATGTAAAGCATTTTGTGTTGCTTATAGCATGAAAAGTGCTATATAAATAAAATTTGATTTGACTACTACACGCAAATTGGGATCTTAGTAGATCCGGCCCTAAATGTGTTCTATTACTGAATAAACTACAGCTGGTTAATGAAGTTGAAAGAGGAGACAGTGTAGGTTGGTTTCAGCATCAGATAGAATTTCAAGGGTTGAATGTAAGTTGATAAAGCTGTGATACTAAAAGTGAAGGCGATGAGATCCCGGAAGGCACAATCTAGAAGTCAAGAAATGGAGGAATGTGTATAAGGGTTAATGTAATTAAAAAAGCTAAACTCAATGCTTTTATTTGTTTTTCAAGCAAAATGATTCTAAAACTATTAAACTAAAGCTTATGCACCAAAACTTAAATTTATGTAACCATCTATCTTTAAAAAAAATCCTCTAAGCTTTTCATGCCATTTCTTTAAGTGTTGGTTGATGACAACAACACATATTCAATGTTAGATATGTTCTGATATTTCAACAAGTACTCTGTAACCCAAATTCTGGTCCACTGATTTGTGCTGCATCCATCCTCTTTATTATGGATGATGAAAGCTGAAGTTGTCCCTGTGCTCTACTGTATAGCCAGCCTGCAGTCTGCCTCTCCAGACACCTCCACAATACATGCTGACCCAGTGGGCTAATTTAATAAAGCCTTCCTTGTGTTGCCATGGTGACACAACAGGTAATTACACCCACAACCTGGTCCATGTGCACATGTTGATATGAGCATGCAGAGTGGTTGCCATGGGAAACGAACAGACTCTGCAAAATGTCTGGTCTCCAGTGAAACTGAAGGGAAATGAGTGAATTAACAAGGTGTCCACCATCAACACTCCCCACACACAGATATACCAGTTCAGTCTCACCAGAAATAGAATAAAAATATTCACACACACAATACATAGTAGTTTTCCAACTAGGTCTTAAAATTAAGTGATGATTTCTGTTGAAATCATCTGGATCATTTTAGTCTAGTTTTTGTTAAAATAATAAAACGATACTACAGCTGATTCCATTTACTCAAACATAAAGTATACAGCTAATTTATCATTTCTAAAGGTTTTCTCTGAATTTCTGAAGTAATCTATTAACCTGTTATGAACTCAGTAGCCAGCTGTTGATATCTGATTTTTAAGTTCACAGCCTTCCAAAATCCCCTGCAGCTCATGATATAACGTTAGCTTTGGCATGGCTAACTTAGCATGGCATTCAGGATGGTTTACAAAGCATCTTGCTTTATATAAAATTTGTCTGTCAGCTTTCCTCTTTCAGTCGACTTTCCTTCCATAAGTTTCACGGAAAAACATTGGAGCAAACTGCATCTTCCGAGGTAGAGCAAAAATGTCTGCCTTCTTTTTCACTGCACACAGGCTATGTCTCATTTCGGGGTCTGCACACTACCAAGTGCGCAGCCTACGAAGGCTATGGAGTGACCTCCGTAGGCTGCGCACTTCGAAGCCGCTTATTTGTTCATGAAATGAGACAGCCTACCTAGTGTGCGAGAATTTCCCAAAGTGTTCTTATTGTTGCAGCTAATTCCTTCAGATAACTGCAAATGGAGCCAGAAATGTCCGCTAAAAGTCTAATTTTAAAATCTGCTTTAGTGGCTTTGTTAATAAATTAAAAAAAACAAAAAACGGAACAACGGATCAAGACACCGGTCGACGGCGGATCAGACAACAGGGAACAACGGATCCAGACGGTTGGAAAAAGACAGTGGAGCAGCAGATGCTTGAGGCTCTCTGAAAGACTATTTATTTCTCTCACAAGCGTAAGAAAACTACTGCAAGGTCTAAAGGATGCAATATTGCAATTGTAACTATCAACACAAATTTAGCCAAAAATTAATTTAAGGAATTAATCATGTTGTCCTGGTTAATATGATAAATTTGGGATGGCAAAAATGTTTTTATGTATATTCCAACTCTTTCAATTTGTAATGATAGTTGTTATTGCAACATCGCAACTTCCTGGACTGTAACAACACCATACTGTATTAAATTTGACAAATGTCACTAACAAATAATGAACTATAATTTCTCATTCTGGCTTGGCAAAAAATTTACAGGAGTATTGGATGAAGTGAAATGAATGCATTGAATATGTAAAAAAAATAAATTTGCTGTTTTACTAATTTAACAGATCAAGGGGAAAGTTCCATCACATCACCAACAAGGACCTGATGGAGAACGTCAGAGCTGGCTTTAATCAGCACACATCCAGCCTCCTTAAACTTTATCGGGCAGTGAACAGTTTTTTATAACTAAGATGGATCAAGTCCTTAACAGGCTGGACGAAGAGGTGAAATTTGAAATGAATCATTGCATTAGTTTAGTTATTGTGGATTTAATTAGAAATCCAGTACAGCCTATAGAGGATTGACAGTAGTAATCATATATATTTCAAAGTTCATTCTCTCCAGTGGCATGTCCCATTTGTGGCAGCAATTTTAGTTTCTCAGTGGCAGAAATAACAGATTTTAGTGGGCTTATTTTTTAGTGAGAAACTCTCCTTAAGATCTACAATGCAACTGTGTCCCTTTTTTCTAACTGCTGGTCTTCAACAGTCATTGTGATACAAAACATACCCTGAGTAAAAGATGAAGTGACCTTTATTAAGTAATTATTCTTAGATTTAAAATTAACAGAACATTTCAGAACATGTTTCCATATCATGTTATGTCTCTGTTTGTTGTTTCCATCTTCTAATGTTTGGTGTAACTCTGTTTCTGACATCTGACCTCACAACACATGGGCAAACTACTGCTTTGAAGGACTTTCCTTTGTATCTTAGTGACAGTCATGAGAAGCTCCTCAGGAACTGCTTTGTAAGTAATAAAAAAAAAATATATATATACATATATGCCATGAATTTACACCATGATTTCCCAGTTCTTTTGTCTAATGCAGACTATCATTTCATTTCAATGTTTTCTGTGTTCTCTTTATCCCAATGCCTAGAGCCCACAAAAGATGAACTGTATAATTTATGTCACATATACATGACTTTTAGGGGTGGTTATAGCTAAGAGGAAGAGCAGTCATGTACCACTGGCTTCCTGCTTTGTCCTCTGCTTGCATTCTTCTATAATATTATCGTTTTTTTCCTCAAGAAACTTATGAGTAGTGGCTCCTGGATACTTATTAACCACTGGGATTGGTTTTTTGGGGTAGATTCAGCTGGATTCTACCATTCTTTTTAAAAAAAATACTTTTACAATCTTGTCAGTGTCATGTCAGCGTGGCCTACAAATAACAGAAGCCTCATCTACTGCTACTAAGAACCAAAAGCTAACCGCGAAAGAAAAAACCCATGTCATAGGACATTGTTTGTACCTTGTCATCACTAAAGGTCTGAATATTTCCAAGGTCGTGGTGATGGACATTGCTCTGTCTGACCATATCTTTGTTTTCTTTGAGAGTACTGTTACTGTGGCAGGGACAAGGAGGGCCCAGGTGGGGATTGAACCTAAAACCTCCCGGCTGACAGTCATGCACGCTGACCAGTCAGCCAAAGGGATATCCCTGTGGCCAAGTAGCCAGGGCACATCATCAAACAGAGGTTGTCAAAAAACGGTCCATGGGTTGAAAATGCCAATAAAATGTTTATACAAGCTTTCTATCCCTTGCCCCCCCTCTCCTGGCCTTCAGTTGATGAGCTTGTGGATCACTTCAATGGTAAAATTACAAGCATTATTGATGTCATTGTTCCCAGCAAGGTGAAAGTGATAACTGCCAAAAAGAGAGCTCCATGGAAAAGTGCTATGCTGGTAAGAGCTGAAAAACGAGAATGTTGAAAAGCTGAACGCAGGTAGTGGAAAACAAAGTTGCAGGTTCACTATGAGATCTATAAGGAGAGACTGAGGATTTATAATCTGGAGCTGAGAAATCCAAGACAGTCATTCTTTTCTGACATCATTGCTGAGAACAGTCATAATGCTCGAGCCCTGTTCGTTACCGTTGACAGGTTAACTAATCTCCTGTGTCAGTAACCCCAGAACTTCTATCCAACTGGGCCTTTAATGAGTTTGCTTCTGTCTTTACTGACAAAATTCAGAAAATCAGGCAGGCAGTCAGTGCTTCCATCCCAGAATGTGTCTATAGGTAACTATAAATCTGAGCAAACTAAAATAACCTGTGGAGTTCCCTAAGGCTCCATCCTGGGGCCACTGCTGTTTAACATCCACATGCTCCCACCTGCTCAAACTATAAAAAACAACAAAATATGTTACCATAGCTATGCTGATGACACACAAATTTACATAACCATCTCATCAGAAGACTATAGTCAGATCCAATCACTGATCAGATGCATTGATCAGATTAAAGACTGGATGTGTCAGAACTTTCTTCAGTTAAATGAAGACAAAACGGAAATCAATGTTTTTGGAGCCAAAGAAGAAAGATTAAAAGTCAGCACTCAACTTCAGTCATCTAAGTTAGAAACCACCACCAGAGCCAGAAACCTGGGTGTAGTCATGTAGCCATTTAGGTTACAGGGTTCAAGGTGGAAATGTTTAATGTAAAAGATGGTCTATATGAATATTTTTGCGTGTTTGGATTTCAAATCAGGTATTAAACTTTTTTTCTCTCTTCTTACAAAGACACTGACCCAGAGGAAGAGCAGACAATGGGTCTCATTGTGGGTTTCCTTACTGTACTGGAAGATGACAGTACTTCACCTGCTGCAAATGCAAGGAATCTTGCTGTTGTTGTGGAAGACGCCATCTTCCTTCAAGATCTTCCTGACCTGACAACAGCTTTTGCCTACCTCCAAGGGCTGATTTACAATTTAAACCTTCAATGCCCAAAAGATCTGAGGTACACATTTGAAAGAGTTCAGAAGATTTTTATGGGGCTTGGAACAGATCTCTCTGAAAGGGTAAGATCCCTCAAAAACAGACTCTTTCAGTGAATCCAGTAAGATAGCTGTTGTGTTCTGATCTACCTAAACTGATTTTCCTTTATTTGTTTTATGGCTTCCTCTTTTTCCCTTTCAAGCTTTGTTGAAATTAAGATCCTCACTTTTTTACACTGTAAACACTTAAATTCAGAAGTAACTGCATAATACAGAAAAAAAAAAATATTAAGAAATTGCAATGCATTAATGTTAACTTTAAAAGTATATTCTTCTTTGGTGAATTCACCTCTTTAAATGTCTGATACAAGGTTAGTACCTTGTTTGGTGCTCTTCAGTATTCTGGACATGGGCTACTCACCCTGTTGTGCATCTCAGGGTCCTGTTACTGTACTCTATTGTATATAAGATGATGACATTTCACGATCTTATTGAGCTGTAGTCTCATACATTTGTTGGGCCTGCACAAGTCTTGTTTTACTCAATTGTTAGCTGTTAAGGTTAATTTTATGCTCCATAGCTTAACTTAGTGTAGTTTACTAAATATCCTCAACCTCGTATCAGTGTCAATTAAAATGCTGTTTAATGGGATGTAGCATTAGGTTCTTATAATTAAAAAAAATGTTTTTGAATTTCAATGCTGTATTTGAATCCTTAAAAAAAAAAAGACATTTTTTTAGTATTGTGTAATAAGAGTTAGTGTATACATTAATTACAAGCAGACGGCTACAGAAGATAATTAAATGCTGTTACACTGTAAATTTTTTTTAAGTCAGAGCAGAGTTGTTGAAATGTAAAATTTAATTGTTGAAATGTAAAATTTATGTTGAAATGTAAAATTTTATGCTTGAAATGTAAAATTTTATGCTTGAAATGTAAAATTTAATGTCTATAACTTGCAGCTGTGTTAAGACAGCCAATGCTTGTGCATTGCTGGTGTAATTTTAAATTCCAAGTTGAGTAACAAATAATCAGGATTTACAGTTATCGTCTAAAATTTAGGTTTCTTCAACTTACAGGTGGGTTAGAAAAACTTGGGATTCAAAGTTGTTATAACATGAAATTTCCAGTTACTGCAACTTACACTTGAGTTAAAGTCAGGATTAAAAGTCGCTGCAGTTTGAAATTCTAAGTCTTTCCAACTTATAATTGAGTTAGAAATACTGCTGAGTATTTTTCCGTGTACCAATGCAGGTAAATTACAATTTTTTGAGAGATACAAATACACAACTGAAAGGTCATTGTATTAGATCTTTTATCAGGAGCCAGTAGAAAAGACTTTTCATGTCCACTAATGAACATCAGAACCAACATTTCTTGTGTAAAGACAAAGAATGAATCATCAGAAGATGGGAGGAAAAGAGAGGAAGAAACACAATAGCCTTTGAAAAACTTCATTTAAAACCCCTGTGTCTTTTTTAAGCTGTTTCATTACTAAGACAAGGTGCATAGAGAGAAACAGGATGTATGTTATTTCATTATTAGTGAGGGAGGAAGGGGATGGAGAGCTGAAATTGTCCAAAGACTTTTAATTGGATTGCTTAAGTGTTTCCTAAATTGAGTTCTGCATTCTTGTTAATATAATGGGGTACATGTTTATGTTGTGTAGTGCTAACACACAAAGAGGCATTCAGACACGAGGAGTCACATCCTTATTGAACCCAGGGGGTCGGGGGTAGAGAGCCAAGATGAGATTTGATGAGTCGAACGCTGGACACTTCAGCAAAAATTCAATTGAGATGTTCTTAGATTGACTGGTTCATTTCTAATAGCTTACCTTTAATAGCTTTCTTTACTGTCGCCTTAATTAAATTCTCGCATTAATGCCTGGGCTGGGGATCAGCACTCTTCAGAACCTGTTAACTTACATTTCCCGGGTGGTCGGAACACACAAACACAGACCTATAAGAGGTGATGGGAGTGGAGAGATCAAAAACCCATAAAAAGTGCATCTGTTAGCAACCACACACATACACACACAAATTGAAGGGGGCCCTGAACCTCAAACTGGGGGGAAAAAAAAAAAACAGCAAAAACCTAATGCCCTCCTTCTAAGATTGAGGCTGCAGACATATATTCTCCAGCTGTGACAAGCAAGGAAATATGGCTTCTCACAGAGTTGTCATCACAGAACAAATTTATTCCAAACTGTTTTTCACTTATGTTTGTCTGTTTGTCCCTGCTTCATAGTAAACAGGGGGAAAATGCTGACACTCCTACCAGCAAGCTCGGGGAGCATCTGGCACTGTGTGCTAAAACATGAAATTCAATCTTGTAACGTGGCTGGAGTCGTTTCCTTGCTCCACTGGGTAGATCTGAGTCAGGAAAGTAAAAAGGGACCATATCCACCCAGTTTGTGCAGGTTAAAATAAGTCTGAATGTAAAATAGACTCAATTGAATTCCAATTTGTTTCACTGAAGGAGTTAGCAGATTCCCTTTGGAACCTGTTGGTAAGGTGCATCATCCCTTTATTACCAATCTGCACTTAAGTTTACGACTTGATCAAATGGATTTAATGAGTTTTGCTCAGATTTTTCCGTGCTGAGAGGCTCCATTCAGGTTAGGTGTATTTGTAAACTCCAGGGACCCCGCTTCCACAAAAGGTCTGACAGTCCAATGTTGTCATCTTTCAGCCTGGTAATGTGGAATTCAGGGATGCACAAGCTCCAGAGCAAAACTAGTTACACAGTGGCAATAAAAAAAATTTAAACATTTTTTCATCATTGGTTACGTGATGTTTTTTAATTCTGAATTATTCGGAATTAGATAATTCGGAATTAAAGTATTATCCTTCAGGTTTACATGAAAATAATTCCGAATTAACGTTTACATGGAAAATACGTTTTCTCGATTCCGCTTTAGATCTGGGGGGTGGGAAGGGTTATGAATGGACAGGGGGTGAAAGTGACAAACTTACATCTACCTGAAAAAAACCTACCTGCTTCCTGCTTCTTTTCGACTACAACATTGCAAAACCACATAAGAAGAACCCTTTTCACTTCATTTTGATTCTAGTTTTGAAGCAGCAGCTGGACACCAGCATACTTCAATTTTACATGCATAGACTCTGCTTGGGTCCAACACTCGTGGCCAGCACGGAATATGTCTCTCATAGCGTCAGGAATGAGCTGGGAAAATTATTCATACTCTTCCATTAAAAGGAGCAAAAAATCAGCTGTCACTGAAATAAGCTGAAACTGACAAAAGTAATAATAAATAAAAATGTTATGAAAATCATTACATTGTTTTTGAATTGTGGTTCAATAAAAATATTTCTAAAAAAAACAAGCAAAAATATGAGAAATTAATAAAAGTTACGTCACACAAGCTAGTATTTTGTTGAACAATCCTTGAGGCAATAATGCAATCATATGATTTCTAAAACTCTCAATCAGACTTCTACATCTGTTGGCAAGTATTTTGGCCCACTGCTCATCAGCAAGTGCTCTGATTGGTCCAGGACCATATTCTTTGCTTGTATTTTATTATTTTTTCAACTCAATTAATTTTTTTTTCATTCTTATTTCACTAAATCATAATTTGGCAAATTTATATTTATTATTACTTTTTTCATGCTCCAGAATTTTGCCTTTTCTTTAATAGAAGGGTATGAATAATTTTGCAGACAACTATATACACACACATACAATTTTATTATAAGTTTTTTATTTTAGTTGAATACCATGTACATTATCTGAAATACATCTGGCTTTTTAATGTTTACATTTTTGAAGGATTGGAAGGTGTTGTATGTTTCACAGCAATACAGATGAAAAATAATTTGCATGGTATAGTTCCACTTGTTGCACATTTTTAAACTTCCAAGTCATTGTTGTGACATTTGCACAAACTGACATAACAGAGGAACACACTACTGACTAATGTCATGCATTTCCAATTAGCTGATACAGAGCACTTAATGACCACAGTGTATAAATAGATTTTGTTATTGGAACTAACCAGAAATAATAATAGCCAGATCAATACTCACAATTTTATTTTCTAAGGTCTACAAAGCTGCATCTCTACACAGTTTTATGTATATAACTTTTTTAGAACTGGCAAACTGAAGCTTCCCATGTACACATAACATGTAACTGGTGAACAGCATATTGTAAAGGAGTGGATAACAGTCATTTTCTTACAAAGTATTTACAAACCAAGCATCCATGTAGTTTTTCTGCTGTTTATTCTCTTTCTCTGCTATGTAATCTGTGCATGTAGCCTTTGCAGTTACAACACTTGGGATGCATGTGGTTAGCCACAGAGAGATCTTTGTAGTGAGATATAGATGTGCAATTCACATCACACAGACCTTAAACATGAGCGGACGCAAAAAACTGTGCATATGTTGGTTTTCCCTTATCTATTTGGACTCCTGAGTATTACATGCATGTGTGGAATTCTCTCCAAATGCTGGTTCACATCAAATAAAATGCTGGGTTGATTCTATCATACAGACTCTTATTATCTTGATCTGTCCTGCATGGCAGTGGCAGCCCTCCATAGCACCATAGCATATAGCACTGCCAAGCATGAAACTGCAAACATTTGACTGACTTTGACTTTACTGGACCCCTGAGGACAGATAAAGTCATCTGCTTTACATGCAAGCAGCTGAAATATATGTTCAATGATTTCAGCAGGAAACACTTAGAGACTAATAATTCTATGACAGGTTCACAGGAAACTGTTTAATAATGACCTATCTCCTGTGAAGTCTTATACAGTCTGAGCCCAAGAGAATACAATGAAGACGACAAAGTCACGGCAAAAATGTTGACTTGGCTGATCTCATCAGCCAAGTTTCTATATCATAAGCCTTGACTCAACCAATAAACACAGAAACGATCCAACTCCCTGGAAACAGCCTAGAAAAATGGCCAACAGACTGAATCCCACTCCCCCACTCATCTGACGTGTCTTTGGGCAAGACACTTCACCCTCCTTGCCTCCAGTAATGGCATCACTGGTGTATGAACGAGCTGCTGGCATGCATTAGCTGCCCCAGCACAGCTGCTGCAACACATGTAGC
>JBBBVU010000004.1:3642192-3653507 GCA_037177055.1 Atherinosoma microstoma
AGAAATTATCAATTATTTTTATGTGTGTCAATTCCGAGCTGAAACCCCAAAAAGACCCTTGGGGCTTAAGAGGTTAAGGTGGACAAGGTGTGTAGACAATCACACATGAAAATAAATAGTTGTGCAAAGGTGTGCGTAATTGTGGAACGATGGCAGCTTTGGCACTGCCAACGGAAGGATTTGGAGGGAGCGTGTGTTCAGAGATCGCACTGACCTGCTGGCACATGACGATGAGTGGCGATCAGCAGGTTCAGATTGCCGAGGGCAATTTTGTTGGAGTTGTGCTTGGAACTGACCAGCTGTATGGGACGGTCTCATTTGAATGTTGCCCCGCTATGTGGAACTCCCTTACACTCCAGCTGAACAGTTAAACATCAAAATGCAATTTTCAGCAAGGAGCCGATTTCCAAATGTAACCGGAGCTGTGGACTGCACTCATGTTGCTATAAGGGAACCTTCTGGAAATGAATTTGCTTTTGTGAACCGAAACCATTTTCATTCAATAAATGTGCAACTATTATTGATTCCTTAATACTGCAGAAAAGTAGTGTTGGGAACAAACTTCAAGCAGGGGCCATATGTGATGGCTGGCTTCTAGGTGATTCTTTTTTTTTTTTTTTGTTCAATATGACATTCTGAACTGTTTACAGCATCTCATGTCCATCATGTGGTCAGAGTCTTCCTAATTGAGATATTGGAGGCATACATACAGAACAATGTAGAACAATACAGGTATAGAGCACATACACACACTGTTTCATTTTTCAGTCAGTTTCTTTAATGACTCGCTGATGTCTCTCAAAAACTCATTTGTTTTAATTTTATTACTCCAGAGGAGTGACTCCCAAATAAAATTTTCCTTCTTACCTCAACCTCGGACACCAACACCTCGATTTCACATTCAGTGAAATTATTTTTCTTACTCTTTTCCAATGCCTTCGCCATGGTTATTTGAACAAAAAGTGGAGGCCTGCATTGTATTTATACTACTTTGCATATTTATTTATGGGCGGAGGCAGGGCGGTCCGCGCGCCACCAGCAGCTGCACTCTATTTCACGCAAATTGGGATGTATAAAGGAAAGCTGCACGGCCACATGGGTGCGCATGGTTTTGTACATCTGGATTTTTTTGTGCGGCGCATTTTTCAAAATGTGTCCCTACGCAAACTTTTAGTGTGAAAGCTGCGCACTCTTTTATACATGAGCACCAGGGTAGGTCAGTAAACACATCTGTATGCATGTTTATGCTGTATTTTCATCTCGTGATAATTAAAACATTACACCAACTTCTGGAATTGTATACTTAACATTGGTTGATTTCACTAACTAGTTGGACATAATTAGTGTAATGAACAAAAACACAGTAGTTACCACTGCACACAGAATAGAAAAACTGAGAAAAATAATAGAGAAAATACAAAGACAGAGGAGGGGAAAAGAATTATCCAAAGAGTTGTCAAAGAGCTGAGAAACACCTGTGGAGAGCTTTAGAAAGACCAAAAATTATCAGTTGTTGAAAAGAAAAACTAAGTTATCTAGACAACCACAATTACAACATGCTCACCACACAAGACTCCACTGCTGCAGAAAAATCAGGCTGAAGTTTGTATGCTGCACAATATTTGGACTGGTAAGATACTTGGAGAATATGGTCGGATGAGACCAGAACTGAACTCTTTGGATGTCTTAACAGCTCTATCATCATCAGCTAACAGCTCAAACTTCAGTAGCTAACAGCTTTAACATAAGCTGTGAATACAGACATTGTATGAGCCACTCTGTTAATGGATGATCATATATTTGTCCACAAGGTGGACACAGTATCACAATTTGGGGCGTAGCCTTCAAAAGGGGAACTCACCTGTAACTAATTGATGTTGCTGTTTGGAAGGTGAATACACACAGTTTTGACCGTACGTATGTTACTATGTTGGGATTATCTTGTGGAGGTGAAATATAATAACAACAATGGAACAATGTGGTGATCTAAACGACATGATCGTAGTTTGATTTTCCTGTAAGACAAGTAACGCATATAGCAACAGTGCATCAATTAAAGTGCCCGATTCAGCAGCACTCCAGGGGCTTTAAGTAAGTCTATAGACATTGTTTTACTTAAAGGGTGTTAAATGAGCTCCAGTATGCACAAGCTCTGTGGAATCACCAACTGAGGGACAAAAACAATACTGGTTTCTTTAATTAACAGCTTAAAGATTATTAGGATTATTTAAAAGTTGGAATCTATAAAGTTTTTTTTCAAATTTTTTAATCATGTAAAGACATAGTTTTGTTTATTTATTCAAGTTGAACTTTGTTTTGGTGTGGCGTATAATTGAGGACTTGAGCCTGTGACTGAGGCCTCCCTGGGCCTCAGTCACAGTTCTTGATACATTCATTACATTTGGTGCATTCAAATCTTATTGCAGCAGACCCCCGCCAATTCACCTCCCATGATACAAGTGCCAGATGGTATGAGGTGGTGTGACAAGTTAACTGAAGTTGAATGGGGGAACTCAACTTGTTAGATAATCTCTAAAATTTGTTCACTTCATTTAAAACTGTTAACACAGGCTAGAATGGATAACTGAAACCAGATAAAGGAAGAAAAAAGTTAAAACATCAGTTAAAGAATAAGAATAAAAAAAGAATAATAAAGAAGCAGATCAAAAAGAGAAGTAAGCAAAATGAGGTGCTGCTGAGTTGACTGAATAAGTGAAACTGGTATGATGAACAGTCACCTCTGTCCTCGACTGTAATCAGTCATTCAGTTTGGACAGATTTGTACTAGCCATTTACTTTACGACAGAGGGAACTGTGGGACTGTAAGGAGATTGATTAGATAAAGCAGAAGACAGAGAAGGGTTGAAACTGTGATTTTAAACAAGAAATAAACCATTGGATAAAGAGACAGTCCATAAGAAAGGAAGGGAAGTAGATAAACATATTTTATTAGTGTCATCTAATTTGTGCTTCATTTTGCTCTGACAGTGATGAGGTGGTGATTAAACTCTGATGACCATCCTCCTGATAAATATAGAGTTAAGAGGTCACCAATGTTCACTGTCAACAAAAGAACTGGTCAGGCAGTATCAATTTTATTTTGAATTGATAAAGCAGATGAGTGATTTATGCTCATATAGTGTAACATTGCCTATGATAGGCTACTTTTAATGTTCTGTGTGTTCTGAATACATCCAAAAACACCAACACACTATAAGTCTGGGATGAGAGGGCCATAAAGGCGTTGCTTGCTAATCTGCCATGCTGCTGCTGCTTGGTCCTGTGCCACTGGCCTGGCTGCACTCTGCCCCTCCGCCATGGCAAAAGGTAAATTCGGCTGCATCCTGCGCAAACCTTTTTTTTCTTTTTAGCCCTCAACTGTTCTGCTCCACCCATCTGTTTTCCTGGCTTCTTTTGTTTAGATGTGTCCACTCCTCTTTCTTTCTATTTTTTTGTAACAGGAAAGCAACAGTTTAATGACTGACTGGATGGATCAGTCTATCACATTTCAATAGTTACAAGGACCTGCTCAAATTGGCAGTAGATGTGGCCAATGTTTTGTGGCTGCAATTGTTTGCCGGCCGGTGACTGAATGAGTATTTGAAGCAATCAGGATCATGACATTCTTCGTCTTATCAGAGTTGTGTATTTGGGCCCATTGCAAGAGAACATTGATCCAGTCTGTGCTTGCTACCTACAGCTACGAGGGCAGGCTGCTGCGGTCAACCACAGCTGCATTTGGAGAAGGCTAATAAAGAAAATTAAAAAACTTTCTGACCACCGGCCTGGAATATTCGGGAAACCTCCCAAACCTCCCTATTGCCAGCCTGCCGTTCCCACAGTGCACGATTGGTGCAGAGGACAAGGGACTGGACGGACCCCCCCCGAAACTGAACTTGTTTAACTTTTACTCCCCCCCCCTTATCTATTTATTGTTTAAAATTTCATTGTGCTTATACCGGCCTTTTCTCCTTTGTTTTTTAAAGGTCGTGGCACCGCTACCAGCAGGAGTTTTTTATACGCACTTTCAAAAATAATAATAAAAAGGTTTGGAAAAATATATATGATTTATTCTTCATTAATCCAAAACAAAGATAAACGACAAATGAAGGTTACATGAAAGTGGTCAAAAAATCACTTCACTCCACTCTCACGACAAAACCAAAGAGCAGCACCTGTCGGGCAATCAGGACGTGACATAAGAACTTCCGTTCCCAGGTGAAGTGTCCAAAGTTATTCATAAAGTAATTTCATAACTTATAAATTGGTAACATAAATAGTAAAATGAATAAATTAAATTAACCAATAACCATACTTGGTGAAAAATAAAAAATACCATATAAATGGCCATTACAGTGCTTATTTTGGCATTTTATTCTGGTGTTTTTAACTGTTTTAATCAATTATTTAGACTGTACATGACATGTTTGTTGTTCTTGACAGTGGAAATAGTTATTAATTGCTGGTATCCAAAGAACCTCACACAGTGGTGTGACAAAAAACTGCACAATCATTTTGCAATTTTTATCTGGATGCAAAATGATTGTTTTGTTTCCAAATTTCCGCATTTCTTCGATGGTACAGCTCTTTAAATTGTTTATTTTGTGCAGAGCTTTGTGACACCAGATCTGTTTAAACAGACAGAAACATTCAATTAAAAACACACACAAACTTAAAACAAAAAGAAACCCTAATTCAACATCCTACTGGAAGTGGAGGCATTGTTTATTTCCATTTATACTCCCATATACGTATGCTCAGTTTGTTTGACTTTTAGGCCTAAATCCAAACTAACTGCTGTGAGTAACTTTGTTCATCCATATTTGCACATGCACCCAGACGCTAACCCACACACAGGAATATTGTAATCTACATCCTAGATCAGTGCTGTTATATTGGCTAGAGCTGAGGACATTGTTGGAGGAGATGGGAGCTTTACTGCTGGTGCCTTTCAAAGACACCTGCTTGTTGCTTTCTGTGTTTTCATGAATTTTAATCAAAACTTCTCGAAACAAAAAGTTGACAGTGTATTATGGTAGTTCATTTGATGTTAGAATGATGTTTTGGCACTTTTTCTCTTCATCTCTGTGTAATGTGTTGGACCTTGAGAACAAACCTTCTCTCACAGTTTGGTTGCTGAATATCAATGTATCTGGAGACACTTTGTTCAGGACAGGAGTGATGTCAAAGAGTTTTTGTGACCCTCAAATGTTTTGAAATATGATAAATTCATATAATTATTTCTTCATATAAACTGATCCCCTAACATAGTAGTTAGGGATTATTACACATTTTTCTGTCATTTCTTACACAAGATATAATTCAAGAAATATTCTTGCGACACTCGGAGAAGCTGATCAGTGAGAAATGTTTGCAATGGTCCCTGATAATAATTTAAAGGACCTTTCCAGGTTAAAGTGGCCTGTTCATGTGGCATGGGACAAAAAAATCTGATCCATCTTTGATTCCTTATTTCTAACCTAACATGAAACACATTTAAAAAACAGGTCAGGAAAAATAATGTCATTTTTTAATTTTTATTTTTTTCATGAACAACACTTAAGACATTCTATTTATATAGCACTTTTAAAAGAAAACTCAAAGCTGCTTTACACGGTGAAAGTTAGAACAGTTAGAAACAAGGCAAAATACAACAAAAAGATAATTAAAAAAAAGTTAAACTAGAAAAGTTTATGTGATGAAAGCAAATCGAAACAGGTGGGTTTTTAGTCAGATTTTAAGGTGGCAGGGTCTGTGGTGTCACGGATGTATCGTGGAAGGGAGTTCCAGAGGATGGTGGCGATGAAAGAAAAGGCCCTGTCCCTCGAGGTTTGGTGCTCGAGGTTTGGCCCTCGAGGTTTGATCAGGAGGTTGGCGTTAGCAGAGCGGAAGTACAGGAAGTGGTGTAGGGGTGAAGCATGTCTTTTAGGTAACAGGGGGTTCTGCTGAGTGCTTCATGGGAGAGTAGAAGCATATTGAATTTGATATGGTATGGGATAGGGAGCCAGTGGAGGTTTTGGAGGTCAGGGGTGATGTGGTCTCAGGAGCGGGTATGGGTTAGGAGGCCGGCAGCAGAGTTTTGAATGTACTGAAGTCTACTGAGAAGGTTGGTGGGAGTGCCATAAAAATTGCTATTACAGTAATCTATGTGGGATGTGATGAAGGTGTGACAGGGTTTCGGCTGCAGGGAAAGAGAGAGGGGGGGTGGAGGTGGGCGATGTTTTTAAGATGGTGGAAAGCTGTTTTAATGACAAGTTTAATGTGTTGATTTTAAGGTTCTTTCAGTGGTTTATAAATGTCTCCATGGTCTTGGGCCTTCTTATTTATCTAAACTGCTTTCAAATTATAAGCCCTCACGGACCCTGAGGTCCTCTGGAACCGGCCTTTTAATGGTTCCTAAAGTTAGGACTAAAACTTACGGCGAGGCCTCATTCCAGTATTATGGCCCTCGATTGTAGAACAGCCTGCCAGGGCCTCAGGGACTGTTAATGTTTTTAAAAAGAGGCTTAAGACCTTTTTAGCTTAGCTTTTAACTGAATCTTATTTTATCTTATTTTTTTATTGTCATGAACTACTTTATGTGCATTTTTATTTCTGCTTTAATCTGTCCTTATTGTTTTTACGCTTATTTGATCTTGCCTATACTTTTTAACTCCAGTGTTTTCCTCATGGGGATTCTCCACACCGGTGGCTTTGCCTGCTCGATCTGCAGGGTCGTTACCTCAGGAATCAGACCTGCCTGGGGGGCTGAAGGTCCTGAGCTGCAGCCTAATGGTTGTGGTGCGGACTCTGGCCTGCCCTGGTCTGGGTGGGTTCAGTGGTGGCGCCCTTTGTGGTTCTGGGTGGGCTGGCTTATCGTGTGGATGGGTCCCCAAGATATTCATACTCACTGCAGTGTCAGGCCTGATATTTCTATTGACTTTTATTCATTAATTTATATTTTTTTTTACATTCAGTTAAGAGACAGTCACTAGGGATGGGAGCTCATGTTTGTATAGATTGAGGTCGGGGTGGGGGGTGGGGAGAGTGTATGTGCTTTGTGTGCTTGTGTGTGTGTGAGTACGCATGTATGATTGTGTGAGAAAGAGATAATGAGGTGTATGTTTAAAATTTCTGTTACAAACTGTTGTATGTAGGTTTTAAATTCCTTTTTTTTTATTATTGTTTTTACTATGTAAAGCTAATAGTGTTGCTTCTGCATGAAAAGTGCCTTATAAATAACATTGAATTGAATTAGGTGAAGGTGAGTTTGGTATCAAAAGACACACTGAGGTTTCGGCAGTGGGGCGAGGGTCATGGGGTGGAGTTATGAGAGGTGGAAATCTTTCACTGTGGAGGTGAGGGAATCAGGACCATTTATGAGAAAGTCAGAATTTACTGGAGTTGGATTTGAGAAAATTATTTTGTGTCAGAGAGACATTTTGAAGGTCTGAGGGTTGACAGATTTGATGGATTTGTAAAGATGAATGTCATCAGCGTAACAGTGGACCATGACAATGGATGTTCCGACTGAAGGGGAGCATGTGGAAGATTAGAGGACCATTCACTGAACCCTGGGGAATACCTTGGGACATGGGGGCAATCAGGAGAAGCAGTTGGTGATGTATCAATTTTGAAGCTCTTGTGCAATCAGAGCCAACAAAGTTATGATATGATATTGTTTTTTTCCATTGTTTACATTTGACCATGTCTCGCCTTCTCTGGTGCAGATTGGGATGTCTGTCTCACTTCAGTGACATAAAATTCTGATGAAATGTGACATGATCACACAGACTGAGGTTACTGAAAACATCGGGCATGGATCTGATTTAGAAAAGGGACTGGGTCTGATTTGGAAAAATCTGATTTTGGGTTGTGCAGACATAAAACGCACTAGAAGCACTCAGATAGTGCAGACCTCTGCTCTCCGAGCCGAGTCCAAAAATGCCAAAAAGCCCACCCAGTACCCCCTATATTTCTAACCTTCTGGATCACCATATCCATCTACCATGATGTCATCTTGTAATTTTTTTTCTGTTTGTTTTTTTAGCCAATGGTTCTGGGCATTATCTGTTGAGTTAGAAGCTGTAATGGCAATATGATGTCCATGTCCCCATAGTACAGAATCCTAAAAAGATTCCTGGATCCAGACTGTGATCCGGATCACCCCCAAAATATAATTGCTTGTTCCTTTATTGCATTTCTGACATTTCCTGAAAATTCAATCAAAATCTATTGATAACTTTTTGAGTTATGTTGCAAGCAAGGCAGACAGACAAACTACGCTGCCAAATAACAGTATTTAAAATAAAAAGGAACAGTTGCAGAAGAATGAAAATTAGCCATCTTGATTTTGTTCCAACGTGTTAGCAGTCAGATATTCGTAAGAGTATTCCTGAGTGCTCTCAGCTAAGAACACATTAAAGGTATAAAGATTCTGGTGAATGCCACAATTTTTGGAGAATGACAATAAGTAGGATATAAGAACAAATTTGTTCGTTAGAACGGTCAGTGAATGAGGCCCAATGCTCCCAGCACCCCATGATGGTCTCTGAACAATCAGTTTTGCAGCATCTGTTTGGGCAACAGAAGCAAAACCTGAGACTTAAAGAAACTGAATAATCTGATCTAGAAGTTCTGGTTTTGTTCTGGGTCTCCTGGAACTGATTGTCCAGAGAAGAATGCTCCACAAGCCTCTGAACCTGATGTAAATTCTGGTCATCCTCTACACGACACATTGTGTTGAAACAACAAAGTGTGTTCAGACAGAGGCTTCTTCAAGTTCACTACAAGGCAGAAAGGTAGAGGAGATTATTCCTGCCAGAAGACATTGCCCCCTGGGACAAAAGCTTTGACCATCAATTGATTATGAAAATACAAACCTGCTACAACATTACAATTTCCCTCAGGGGAGATGAATAAAGAATAAAGCATTTCTTTTCATTTCATCTCCTGCTGCCTGTAGAGACTGAAAGGCTTCCATGATCTTTTTTTAAAACATGAACAACCAACCTGTACAATCACCTGAATGGAGGGAAATTCTAAACAAACTTTCAAGTATAGTTTTACAGGAATAGCATCAGCCTCAGTATGGGATGCATACACCTAACCAGCAGAGGTACTGCACACAGTGAACAAAGTTTATTCCGTCTCGTTTAAAAAAAAAATTGCCAAATGAAGACATGTAAACTGCAAACAAATGGAAATCTGTTCTCCTTGAAGAAGGTTTTGCTTGCACCAGAGTTGCTCTTCTGGAGCACCTGGCATCTGTCTGCTGCTTGCTTCATCAAACCATTTCCAAACTCAGTGAAGACGTGTCAGGATGATCCTGCTGAGATGGATAATGAAGGTGTTATCCATTCAGTGCAATAGGCAAAAATTCCTCAAAGATGTCAGAAGTTGTAAAGCCGAGCCCAGCTTCATATTTGCTGCGGGCTTGTTATCATATTCCAGTGGTGGCACTCTGTGATTTTCCCATTTAAATAATATGTGCTGTCAAAAGTGACCTGCACAAAAGTCAGAGGTTTCTAACAAAGAAAAAAAACCATTAAGAATATGAAAACTGACTTACAGAAATAGACATTCATGCTTCATCTCTTCATGTCTCCTTCCCTCTAGTTCCTTTCTCCATTACCAACTTATAGAATTATCTCACATTACCTCTAGCATGGAGATGGTATGGTATGCATGAATCTAGAAATAACTATAATTTAAAATTTTTATGTGTAACTTCACTGTAAATACGGAGCTAAAATAAATGTCCTTTGCACTCACATGTTGCACTCCTTTACATTTTTCCATCACATTCTTTTTTGATGTATTCCTTTAAAAATGAGAAAATAAATTGGAAATACCTCCCTTTGTTACAGTCTAAATTGTTTGCAGTTAGCAGTTTGCAGTTAGATAATAATAAAAAAAATCTGTCTCAGTGCCAAACAAGCTTATTTCCTTCTGACCTTCACAAGCACAAAATTTAGCAACGCAAGTTTTATATCTTAAATTTAAAATGAAAACTACTGTTATAAACATCACAACAATTATTTATTTTCCCTCCTGCGATTCAGCATTTTGTAACCCTGCTATATGTTGAAAAGGAACATGTTGCCACTAAACCTATTAGACCCAACCTTTCTAGAACAGAAATAATTCATGAAAATATTTGAGATGAATGTCTTGTTTACCAGAACAAAAAAAGCATGACGATATATGGTGATTGTTTACAGTCTTTCATGCATTCAGTCTTGATAGAAAAGTGCAGGTTACCACCGCATTACTGTTTAAAGCTTTATTTCCAGTCATTTTATATCAACATGAAACAATTGCTTGTAGTCTGTCATCTCAGCTATAATGATGTAGAATCATCACATTTCTTCTCAGCCATTTAGGCTTTTTTTTTTACTGTTGCTGTTTTTAGCTTCTTGTTTTGTTTTTTTGCTTTAGCCTCGTGTCTAAGGGTGTACAGTTTTCGTCAAAAGCCTTCATCTAGCAGTAAATAAACAAATAGTAACCGGCAGCTGAACACAGTATCTTGCTTTTTCAACAGAGTTAACAGAGACCGGAATACATGCAGAGCAGCTTTAAACTGTGTTGATTACAAAAAACATTAGGTTCTTGGAATATGCCCGTACTACCAGGAAGGGAAGGACGTCCATTCATGCATCCATTTTCTACACCTGCTTGGTTAAATTCAGTCATAATGGGGCTGGTTTCTATCCCAGCTGACATCATCAGGTGAGAGGCAGGATGCACCACGGACAGGTAGCCAGACCATCACTGGGCCAATAAAAACACAGATGAAACAACCAACCAGGCATACACTCACTCCTCGGGTCAGTTTGCACCAGGAGAGAACCAATGCATGAAATTAAATGAAACCATTTTTTTATTTATCCTTGAAGGAAATTTGAATGTTGCATTTTGTTGTTTTTGTTGTTTTTTTTTAATTATCAGTAAAAAATGATTCATTTATCTTCCACTGGTTGGTAAAGGCTGCTGGCAGGGATTACCAGAATCATGGTCCACCACTGCTTTTCAAAGTTTGAAAAATGTTTGAAACTTTTCTGAACCCAATTTCAGTAGCTTTAGTTATGTTGATTTCTTAATGCAGACTAATAATTTAACCCTTCTGAAACAGAGAAATACTGTATCTGCGCCACCATGCATGTGTGACCAGGCCATGCTTGCTGCCACAAGACAGGACCAGAAATAGGACTCAGAGGTTGCAGGTTGCACAACTTTTTCTCTCTCTCTCTCTCTCTCTCTCTCTCTCTCTCTCTCTCCGATCGGAAAAGCACACATCTAAAACCCAACCCCACATATGTATATAGGGGGTGGGT
>JBBBVU010000004.1:3660388-3674903 GCA_037177055.1 Atherinosoma microstoma
TTTAAAAGGAAACCTGATTGTTTTTATCTTTTGGTACATGTGTTGAATATGTTTACTACATATTAACTAGCCTGTCTTTGTTTGACTCAGAGTTATTAAATGTTTCATGGCAGGATGGATAGTGTCATGTGAGGGCAATTGTGTTTTTGGTCTTTTCTCCATTTAAATCGAAGCCCTGATGAAGCAGTGCCAATTCTAAGCTATTAAAGGACCAGGATGGAGACGAGACTCGGACAAATAAAATGATCATCAGTCAGAAAAGAAAATGGCCATTAAAGACTAAAAACTGTTATTTTATTTCAGCATTATGTAAACAACAACAGACCCCCGTGTCACATGTTTAAAGTAGGAGTGATACACCAGAAACAACATGAACATAAAAACTGAGGTTTTATAGACATCAGCGGTAACAAACCTTCCAATTCACATTTAAAGTCATGTCTGGGACCTTTCCACAGAGAAATTAACTAAACCTGACAGAAAAAAGTTGTTTAATTGGCGTTTGGTGGGTTTTTTCTGAATTGTAACAATTAATCTAATAATGTTGAAAAGCCTGTTTATTTCCATTTTAAATGGAGCCACATTTATAATGAAAATGCATTTGTGGGATGAGCAGCAGAGTTGAGTTTGTGGGTTTGTCCCCTTCTCTGACAATGTCTGACATTAACTCTTGTTTGGTGTTGTTTATTGGTTTGGATTTAAGATTTACTGTAACAACAAATAAATAATCTAACAAATGCTCATTTCTTAAATTTGCACTTTGCAAAAGTGTGGAGTAAACATCATTCATGGAGAAGAAATCAGCAGCAGAGCCGGTCAGGAGGGGGGGGGCAGACGTCGGCCTGGAGTGGTCAATGTGATGGACAGCTGGAGGGCAGAGAGATGCTTGACGTTAATAACAGGAAAAAGCAAGAAGATAGAAGAGTACAGGAGTGAATCATGGGACGTTTTCCTGCACTAACCAAGTAGGACTGTAATACATGCACATGGGGAAGATGGGAGTTTAGAACATTTTCATTGTAAAAACATTAGCATGTGACAGGATTACATGTGATTTCATACGGTCACAGTCTAACATGTAAAACTGTCATGTGTTGTAAATGTTCTGCATTGGATCAGAAAACTATGTCTGCAAATAAAGTTTTCTATGTGTTGAATTTTACAATCCAGACGACTGAAGGAGGCCTGGCAGTGGTACATTTATGTCTGTGTGACTGAGTTTGTGCTCATACACATGCTGTGTTTTACATTTATCAGCTTTAATGTGTTACAATTGTTCTGCTGTGTTATTTTTATTAATTTAATTTGACATTTTGTCTGTAAACAGTGATTTATAACTAAACTGTTTTCTAGAAATGCCTGCGTTTTTTTCACAACATCTAGACGCACCAAACTTTCCACTTCATGCTCCTGTCTTTGATATCTCATTCACAGCTTGATTTATAGAACATTGTATCCTAAAACCATGAGGAAAATTGAGGTTTATTATTTTCTATATTATGAAATGATTAATACCCAAAATTTCCTCAGAAACAACTTTTAACACTAATAACTTGGTTTAATCCAATGTTCCGATTTTTTTTTTTTACCTGAAATGTAGGTATTTTTACTATATAATACCTCATTTGCATGTTCAGATGTAAGATTTCAGAAAACTTGCAATACAAAAAATAATGTGAGGAATAAACCAGGAGATGTCCCGGACGTTTGTCCATTTAAAAAAAAAAAAAAAATCTAATGAAAAAACAAGCTAGTTTAAGTATTTTATTCATTTATGTAAAAAGTCACAGATCCAGATTTATTTATTTAACAGCTAAAAATTTTGTTTTTTGTGGAGGAATTTGATTATGGAAGCACTTTGTTTTCTGTATTTCTAAAAGAAAACCTGCTCAGGTGTAAATGTGAAAATAGCAGGTAAATAGAGTTCCTGCTGTTTGATGACAAATTTGAAACCCAACCAGAGAAAAAAGGAGGAAGAACAAACAAATTGAGACATCGGGACAGAAAACTCAATGAAATGAGACTGAAGATAGAAAATGTTTAAGAAAAGACAGACAAAAACAGGAAGTTGGTGTTTGTGATAAAACTCTGAAATGAAACGTAAAGCAGTAGAAAACCAGGTTCCAGTGACGCTGTAGAGAAGCAGTCATGGAATTTCTAATGATTCTGATATTCAATAAACTCTTGAGCTTGATTGAACGAATAAAGAAAATAAAAGTGTTTGTTACCGATGGTAACCAGCAGCTTCCTTATCTCATGGCTAACAGTAAATCAAACTTTTGGTGCAGACCCACAGGTGTTCAATAATAATTTACAAGAATGTCATTTTAATTCACAAACAACTGGCTGATGAACTAGTCTATCAACACATAATAAGATGATTTAATGCTTTAATATTAGCACAAAAATGTTGAAAAACCCATTTTCCATGTGCAGAATATGTTTCACATGCCTCACATGCAAAAACACATGAGATAACGTGAAATATGTTTCACACATGTGGCTTTTCTGTATGGTGAAATAAAGATTTGAATGAAACACTGTCATAAAGAAAACAACATGAAAAGCACATTCAGCAACATCCACTTCTGGATCTGTTTGTCTTAAAACCTCCAGCATTTTTTGCTGTCTTTTGTCTGCTTGTTTTGTTTTTTATGCAAAACTACATGTAGAAGCTCAACCCTTTTAATCCCAGTCAACATCCAGACATGATGTTTTTAGGGACAGACTCAATTATCAGATTATGAGATTAAAGTGATGTAAAATGAATGTATCAATAGATATAGCACCATGAAGACCAACCAGAACAAGAAAACTGAATTTATTACTAACAGTACTTTGTAGAAATAACACACAGATCAACAGTGACCGAGACTTTTCTCATCTGCACATCATTCTCTCAAGTCTTGGCTTTCAGGAGAAAAAATATTGAATTGAAACAAACAAACAACAGAAACTATTTACATATTTACACTTTTTCCTCATTTACAGTTATTTATTTCTACTATTTACCTCCTCACAAAACCAACTCCAACTCAACTGGAGCATCAGAAACATCTTCTTGGCTTTATTCCAGCCATAGAGGATCATTATTTTTATTCTATCATAAATACAATCTTCAGTGTTGATCTTTGGTTCTGATTGGACATTACCGTTATTTTAAGCTCTCTGATTGGTGGAAAGTTTGACAGGAAATGGCTTCATCATAATTTTCTAGGTCAAAATAAAGGTCTCTTAGCTTCATACTGATAATGATCTTTTTTTATCATAATAATGTGAAAAATAATTGAAATAATTGAAAAATAATGGTGTCATCAAGGATCACTCATTGTGGATTTACCATAGAGTCTCTGAATAGGATTATAAACCTCTTCGATGGGATATAAATGCCTGGAAAACTTCCATAGATCACCTACAGGGCCATCGAACAAGGGAGCCGGAGATCTAGTGGCGTTTTAAGGGTTAATAAATGGATTACTTACTGTGGTTACTGCAGGATCTCTGCCAGCTTTTCATGGTAATACTCATAATTGTCTTTGCAATCCTCCCACAGGTTCAAAGGTTGGTCCTCAGTCTCCACAAATGTGTCCCAGGTGTAGGAGAAGTCTAGAGGCTTCATCGCCCTCAGCTTACAGCCAGCACTGTGCAGGATTTTCAGCCCAGCCTGGATCTCCTCTTCCTCCCACTCAAAGAGCCGGGCCGCAAAGATGGTCAACTTCACATTTTTTTTAGATTTTAATATCTCAGCTAATTTTGAGGCACAAGTAGAGCAAGGACTGGAGGACACGTACCTGAAAAGAAAGTGACAGAATGAGGAGAAGATGATGATTAGTCCAAATCAGAGATGAAAAAATTATTGATGTGTCAGAATCAAGCAACATCTGATTGAACCTCTTCATCATGATTTAACTTCCAGTACGGGAGGCAGCATGAGATCCTGCTGTACGGAGGATGTTTGCACACACTAAGAAGCAGCAGTTCTAACATGTAGCATACCACCATAGCTAAAAGACTCTACCAAGCACTGGTATTCAAACCAAACACAGTTTAAACCCTAAGCAATTAGTGTATGTGGGAATGTACCAACATGAGAACAGCACTGACCACTTTAGAGCTTTTGCTTCTTTCTTTACTTCAAACAAACCACAGAAACAAGGTTTCATATGAGAGCAGAAACTCTGCTGATTACAAACATGTCCGTCTCATCACTGTGGGATAAAACCTCTGGAAACCAGCAGCCACAATCATACATCATGTCTTACTTTTCTGTTTTTATTCCAGCTCTAAAAACTCTGCTAATGTTCTCCTATGACTCTGCCTTTGTTTGAGATGAATCATGAAGGTCCGGCTGGTTTCCATGGAGATGAAGGAGGGTTTATAGTGAAGTATTCTCTCTTCCTATCATCTACTATGTTGCGCTTCACTTCTTTCTGGATCCTCATGGTGTTTCTAAGGTGAATGTGGGGGCTATCCCTGGATCCTCCTGACTCTGACCATTGAAGAGGTGTCCATCGTCAACATGGGCCGATGGCTTCCTGACATATTTAACTGAGTAACACCTCTATTAAAACACCTGCTCAGGTTTTATTTTTGCCTTCTGCCGTAGCACAGTTCCTCATCACACATTACTTTACTCATTCATAGGACTACTTCACTAATTTCTAGATTAATTGGGCTGCAATCATCTGGTTTTCACTGAAAGTAACGTGGTTTTCTTTTAGAAGGAGAATTGCATTTACATTTAACCATTCACATTTTGTACTGTGTTCCAGGTGAATTTACTCTGACACAGTAACATGTATCTCGATTTTGACCCTTTTGTAGTACTCTTGCATGTCTCAGCTTTCTTTCAAGACCAAGTTATACAGCCCTTGTAGTTGTGAAGATTTACTTTGTTTATTTTGGGGATATAATTTCAGACAGAAAAACATCTTGCCAAGAAGTTAAAATAAAAAGCGGTTTATGAAATGGGAGCGATTTTTTTATTCATAAGAAAAACAGGGGGAAAAAAGACTAATCTTGAAAAAAGACTGATCTTGATGTCCTGACATAAAAAAATTGTCTTTTGAAAAATGAAAATATTTTTTGTAGAGCTGCTGCATATCTTCACATATACCACCATCTACCAAAATCTAACACTATCTACCAAAGAGAGTTTGTAAATGAACAGATTCTGATAACTGTGGATGCTTTCAGTTTGAACCTATGTCTGGGTATCCATATCCATCCTGGGATCCATGATGAGGAAGTATAGTTTTATGTTTGTTTTCAGTGTGTCTGCACACAGCAGTCTTTCCAGCGTGAGGAGGGGAGGTTACTGTCGATAATCTGTAAAACTGCCTTCTCACCTGTCCTACCCACTTTAAGTGTACTTTATAAGGAGAACTGCTGTTGCAGGGCCTTCCATCAACTAACATCCTCCTGACCTTGGAGGACTGTGGTAGAAAATCTTTCTCATTTAAAGACACATGCAACATCATTTTATATCTTTTTTATAAACATAGATAAAACCTTATTTCAGGGCAGTTCTTAGTTCAGCGATACATAAAGAAACACCCATCCCAGGAAAAGTGGTTGTAGTTGAGCCCGTTTTTGGTATTTCATCAAAAGTTTGATATGGGTTCAACATCCAGCCTAAGCTTTACCACCAAAGTTTGGCTGTATAGTTGTAAGGTTTTCTAAGCATCTTTTCCTATTAGAGTGAAATCGTTTTCATCCTCGGAGTGGTGAGGGCTAAAATGTACTCTGCGAGTTATGTCCAGTAACTTCTAACTCCCAGGGAACTAGCATGTAAGCAAGATGAAAGGATGGTATTATACTGCATCCTACAGGTTTGTGATAAGCATAACTATCTTAGTTAATTAGGTTAGTTCATTAATTCTAACAGAACTACAAACATAAGCCCACTCAGCATGACAGAGTGAGGTGCCAGCTGTCGTACAGGCCTGTAAAATCTATCAATCGCTTCTCTTTGTTTGCAAGTTGTTGTTTTTCTTTAAAAGCTTCCATGTGAGTCGCCGGGGTCAGTAAATGGACTGCATTTACACAACGCTTCTCTCTTGTTGACCACTCAAAGTGCTGTTACACTACTGGCCACATCCAGTCACACAAACACACACACACACACACACACTCATACAGCATTTCTTAGTCTATGAAATATAAACAGTTTTTTTATTTACCATTATTCAGACTATAATGTAATTCATCTTTAAATTTCTACATGGACAACTCTATCTCCTGTTCTTTCAGCCTGTTCTCATTAATTTGTGTAGTACTGCACGACAAGTCACGCCATGAGCTCAGTATGCATGTTTTGTAGCCTGGTACAATTAGAGAATGACACCCATTCCTGCACTTTTACTCTAACCCTAAACCTTTGGTGTGTTACTTTATGTACAATGTAACACGCATAGAATGCACAAATGCATAGAAATGGTGTGGCACACAATTTAAGCCATAGCATAATTTGGATTCATTTTCTTAAATATAAGTAAATTGTTGCCGGTAAACCGCAAAGAATATGAATTTCTTTCAAGGAAATTAAAGCCTTAACTCCTCACTTAACTAATTAGTCACAAATATTTATCCTTTTGAGAAATATATACGAACGAACAGCAAGAATAAAGTTGTAATGATGATTATAAAACACCAAGAAAAAAAGGGAAGGGTACATCTGTGGTTCTGTTAACCGTACACTTTCTATATCAATGAAAATGTGCAGAAGATAAGAAATCGCTTAAACTTTTACACCACATCCACTGAACAAGCAAAGGTTAAAGAGTTGAACTGATAGAGCTCTGACTGTTGTTACAGTGTCTTACACTATAACATGTTTCTACATTTTTACGTTTTGATCCATTCATAATTATCTAATTATGAAAAATATTGGCTTCTTTGTCTGCCCCCCCCCTAACCAAAATGGTAAAGTTTACAGAAAATTAATAAAATCTGAAGAGAGTCTCAGCAGGGGGTTCTTCTGTTATTTATCACAATACAGTTCAATGCTAAATACATGGTAATGTAATTTAAAAAAAGAACCCACAACAGCAGACTGGAGCAGCGTTTGAAAGTTTTGTCTCCTGTAGCATGATTTATCAAGATGAGAGATAACTGCAGACTGCACCAAAATAACTAGCTATTAGATAAATCAAATGAAATATTAATAGATAGAAGTCCCAATCCAACCCCATTTCTAAATAACAACAAAAAAATGCTTTTACATCTGCTTTCACAGCAAGAGAAGAAGACAAGCAGGTTATAACAAAGACACTCTCTCTCTCTCTCTCTCTCTCTCTCTCTCCCTTATTGAAATATGCTCATACCTCCTTGGTGCTTCCTCTGTTCCCAGTCCTCCAGTCCGCCATTTTGTGATATCTCAGAAGAGGAGCAAAAATATCCCAAAATGTCCACTGCGCAAAATGAACACAGCAAAACAAAACCTGAAATGTAGTCCAACATTAAACAGGGAGGGAGGAGAGCTGAACTCCTCTGACTGGCTTATTTTTCTAAGAAAGTTTCCCCTGCATATTTTTATTCTACAGTTTAGTCCAATTACTTTCTGTCTTGAGGATTTGCGTGTGGATTTTATCAGTTTTCTTTGGCGACTTGATGAGCTTTGTGGAAACTCATCCCTCGGGTAGAGTGGCTGTGGGCCCATAATAATGTCATCTCTCTCTCCTCCCCTCTCTCTGTCTTTTCATAGATTTGTGTGTGTGATAGAGGCCTCAGTGAGAGACCAAGCGCTAACCTTTACTGCATTGGCTCACACTTAATCCCTTCACCCTGGGGTGATCAGCATACACACACATGCACACGTACGCACTAAACACACCAGCAGCAGACACCAATACAGCAGTAACACCCGTAACACTTGTCACATTATGTTGACAAAATGTGACAAGTGTTACACAGAGCCTGCCAACTCTATAAACCAGTTATTCTCTCTTTTATATCCCAACAGATGGTTGGTGATTTACAGTGTACACTACTTTATCTTGCGGGGCAGTAAGTAACTGAGAACTTCTGAGAGCATGATCTGGTCCATGAATCCCTCATAGAGAATTTAGTCCCTCAAAGAAAGCAGACAAAACTGTTAAAGTGTCATCTTGAGTGTCCCTTAAGATGAAGTATTTTTCCATTGAATATTTAATAACCTGTTAAAGGGAAATTACATGGCTTCTGTATAAATTATTGAGGATAAATACATAAATATAAACAAAATCATTTGGCAAATTGTGTCCTCGTCAGTGCTGAAAGTCTGCCCGTTTTATTCTTTGGTGAGTTCACATTTCCCATTAAAATCAAGAGGAGGTCACAACATGAGCAGAGCTAATGGTCTGATACTTGGAGTTTATTCATATATGTACTGGACACTATGTAGCTCATCGATCAGAGAAGCAGTGTAGTTAAAATACAACATGCAGTGATTCTTCTTCATCCAGGTCTCAGGGTAAATCATGCAGATAAACACAAAATGAGCCTTTTTTTTTCTTTTGGAACAGTTTTCGGATGTTTTTTTAGCTGGATATGTTTGTTTTTTTTTCTCTTCCTCCCTGCATTCAGGGGGGGCAGAACCTTCAGCCGCTCTTCTCCCTTCAGCCGCTCTGCTGCCCAACTCTGGAACTCTCTTCCACCAGATATTAACAACTCTGACAGGCTCCCCATCTTCATATCCAGACTCAAAACTTTTCTGTTCAAAACTGCATATTCATTGTTGTCATCTCATTACAAACGGACCCTGCCATTCATTCATTTTCTATTGTCTTCATTCTATCTTTTGTATATTTGTATTTTATTGTTATTTTTTATGTTGTAAAGTGTCCTTGAGAGCCCTGAAAGGCGCTGACAAATAAAATGTATTATTATTATTTATTCATATATTTATTTATTTTTGTTTGTTTTTTGGGATTCCTTCCATGTTAACAACGTAGAATTAGATTATGTTTTCCTAAACCTAACCAAGTACATTTAGATTTCTAAACATTATTGATTCATTTTTAAGTATAGCTTTGTTTGAGGCTGGACTTCAGAATGGGTGTACTGTAAACAGAGGTGGTTCCAACATCACAAAAACAAACCCATTTAAAAAAGACTCAAACTATCTGACAAGATCAGCAAAAATAAGCATGAGGTCACAAACAAGCAGCCTTGTAGATGATGAAGAGTAGTAAACAACCCAAATTTGGCTTGTGTCTTGTTGGCTGAAAGAATGATGGTAGCCTTTCTTAATGCTTATAAAGTCATTTAGATTTGCTGTTTAGTGTAGCTCTGATTAAAAAAGTGTCATTTAAATGCCCCTGTCATGACATGAACTAAGTTTTAAGCACACTCACATTTCCAGT
Organism: Atherinosoma microstoma; assembly: GCA_037177055.1. Classification (NCBI taxonomy): domain Eukaryota; kingdom Metazoa; phylum Chordata; class Actinopteri; order Atheriniformes; family Atherinidae; genus Atherinosoma; species Atherinosoma microstoma. The sequence continues at coordinate 3,669,733 of JBBBVU010000004.1, forward strand.
TGGTTCCTGTGGAGGAAGAATGAGGTCATTATTTCAGTGTGGTTGAGACTTATCCTCGTGGTGTCTCCTGCTTTTATTTATTCTTTTAAAGTATCTTGTTCCAAAATCATTTGAAGTCCATTCTGACCGTCATCATTTTTATTGTTGTAAGATTATAGGTTGGAGGGAATTCTCTGTTTATTTCTTTGAAGTCTAAAAGAAACAGGTTGATGAGGATATAAACTGCCTGAGTTTATATCTATGTTTACCCATACTACCACAAATCTGGAAACTAGACTTTTTCTTACATATAAATATTAAACGTGTATTTTGTCTTGATTGTAATGATTTATGTTTTAGAAAACTTTCAGTTAGAGAGGTAAAAGATTCGATCGGTCTCTGTGACATGGCTCACTTCTAGGATCATTCATTCTGTTCTTTTCTTCTTTTCTTCTTTTAAAAATAAAATGAGAATCAGATGTATTTTTTCTGTGGAATCTGAAGGTGTGAAAGTTTTTTCTGCAGAATTTTGATCTTGTTTTAATTCTGTGAAAGTGAAATAAAAGCTGAAGCAACATACTTTATTCAAAATCATTTCACTAGTTTGTTCAAGTAACAAGAAGCATTTAATTAATTGTATTTTAAGGAAGTTAAAACATTGTATTTTCATTTGATGTTTCTATCATTAACACAATTTTCCAAATAGTTGTTTGTCACATATCACATCTACAAACACAACCTCCTATCTCTTGGATATTTTGGACTTCTTTTCCTATTTTTTTTGCTCCTCCTCTTCCTGTTTATGATTACTAACCAACCAACTAACTAACTAACTAACTAACTAACTAACTAACTAACTAACTAACTAACTAACTAACTAACTAACTTGGTGACTTTTTATCCCTGCTGCCAGAAGAAAAGGTCTCCATCACCTCAGTATTTTAGATTTATCAAGCTGACCTAATGTCCATGCTTGTGTGAGAGCAATGTATATGTTTTGGTGTATATTCCAGTTTGCAGTTATATAATGAAAAGTAGACGCTCAGATTTTTCTAGCTGTAATATATTCTGAGGATTCTCTACATCTAAAAGACTGCTGACAACTTTATTCATCAGCAAAAGAATAGAAGTTAGTAGTTTTATGAAAGATTTCTGGTCAGGCTGACTAAATGATGGTTAACCTGAACCAAGTCAGAACTGTGAACTTGATAGTAATGACATACAAAACTTTTTAGAAAACAAAACTTGATGTATTATGAACCTTCAATCATGTACTCCACCGTTGGAAAGTTTCTCCTGGTTCACCTTGCCTGTTCTTAAGATAGGAGCCCATTTTATTTTGAACACACCTACACACTAGCACAAAACATATATGTACCGATCAACTACGATTATGCCCTCTGTGATGACTGCACACACAAACACAAACTTCAGAGTGTAGGAGTCATGACATTGTTATCCACTGCTGGACGCTTAAACACAAACACAAAAAAAACTGCTTTACACAATCACACAGTATGCATCTGAAACACACACACACATTGATGCCCTCAATGGGGGAGTGGGTACTGCAGATAAGGTACCAGACCCCTCTGTGGAGCTGTGGAATGTGGGAAGGCAACATGGGGCAAGAAGAAACGAGGCAGGTGCAACCGATGGACAGAAAAAGTAGATGAAAAAACAAGAAATCTGAGGGGAAAAAGAGATAAGACAGAGGAATAAGAAAGGAACGGTAATTTAAAAAAAAAAGTGACATTGGAGCTAAGAGAGTTATAGGGTGAAGAATTATGACTGAAGGGATACAATCTGAAAGAAGGGATGGATGGAAAGGAAAAAAAACATGGAGAAAATGCAACGAATAAAGGAATAAAAGGAAGTGATAGAATGAAGGAAATAAATCAGACTTACATGTGCCGTTTCCTACAGCTTCAATCCTTCAGAAGTTACCAAGTGAAAGTTGGAGAAAGCTGGAGAGAATCAGAGAGAGAGAGAAAGAAAGAAAGAGAGAAGACTCAGTTCAGGTCACCTATGTTTCCAGAAAAAAAACGTGTTTGACAAACCTGAAATACACACACATTAAAAATAAAAAAATAAATAAATAAAATCTGAAACTATGACAGAGAACTATGGTTGAAGGCCTAAAAGACTGATGATGTACTTAAACACTTTATGATAAAGAGAGGGGTCAGAGGTCATCCTGAGTCTGGACATCAGTGATGTGCTGAAGCAAACACACATAAATCTGCCCTGAAATAAGCTGTCATCACAAGCTCTTCCTAGATAACCTCTGCATCATGTAGATACATGAATATGAATGCATACACGGATTCTGCTTGTGTGTACGTGTTTTGTTGTACAGTAATGCTCGACTCTGTCCAGGGCAGTGACAGCTCTCTAGCGCCATCTACTGATGTGGACCCTAATGAAGAGATGCTGGGAGGATATCGTAGCAGCACTGAGACCAGAGCTGCAGTTTAACATGTGACATTATATCAGTATAGAAAGACCCCAGCAGATTTATAATGACATTATTCTTGTAGATTTCATGTATCAAGACAGTTTTGTTTTCATTACTAATTTATTCCAGTTTTATTATGCAAATGTCTCATTGACCTTCCAGGAAATGTGATTTTATGCAAAGATTATCAGTTATGAAAGTGAATTGACATAAACAATGTGAAAGAGGAAATTAAATTAAATAAAATTAAAGCTTTTTTATTTGTTCTTGAATTAAAACAATCTACAAGCATGCAAGAACAGAAAATAAAAGGATAATAAAAATGTTGAAAAAATTAGAATGAATGTTATTTCAGAAATATGCTTTATGTGATGATTAAGAAAGCAAAACAAATTTATTTGTACATAATATTTCATACACATGCAATTCAAAGTGCTTTACATAAAACCTTAAAAGCATTACAGCAGATGAAGCTTTAAAAAGTTTTTATAAATTATTGGAGTTTGTTCCACATGTGAGGAGCATAAAAACTGAACCTCTGCGTGTTTAGTTCTGACTCTGGGAACTGAGGGTAGACTTGATCCTGATGACCTGAGGGTTCTGACTGATTCATAAAGAACCAAAAGATCATGAATGTATGAAACAAACAGCATTTAACAACTAGAATATGTCCAATTAACATTAAAACATATATTTTCCAACTATCAAAACAAATTCATCTCTTCATGTATTTATTGAAAAAAGTTTGCATTTTTATTTGTGTCACAATTTTTCCTAAACTGTGATGACTGTATTTATCATAAATTCTGAAAAAGCTCTGAAAATGGCTAAAAGTTTACACAGAAACATGTAGAGCATTTCCTACCAGAAGTTTCCTTAAGTCAAGTTTAATCAAAATGATGCGTTTTTTTTATCCAACAAATTCACTTTGTTGTAACTATAGTTAATTGATAAGTTAATTGGAAGTTGAATATTCTGGCTGATACCTGTGTTTCAACTCAGAAATATTAAAAGGAAAGTAGATTCCTATTTTGACATTGTGAAATTGATTGTCTTTTTTTTATCAATAATTTAGATTAACTCATTAAAAATATGACAATACAGAAACAAATAATTGTTTTAATCTCATTGGCTTACAGTCATTTTAACTTGTAATGAAAGTAAAACTAATCTCTTTTTTAAAACTATCTTTTTTTACCTAAAGTTTTAAATAAACACATCTAGTGGATTTAATTAATATCCTCTATGATTAGAAACTGAATAATTGATGTAACTCTTCCTGTCCTCAGGGTCATGTGGGGATATACTGGGAAAGCAAAGACCACCTGTTTGCTAACTTTATCTCCAGTTTTCTGTTTCGTTTTCAGGAGCAAATAGCGCAGCAGACAACCTGCAGCTCTTCTTTAGCTTTAGTTTTTCAACTGTTTTTATGTTCATTTGCTATTCAATTAATTGTAATTTGTTTTAACAAATTTTGGGTTTGCACATTGTTTTTAAATTAATTATTTTGTACATCCACCTTGTCCACCTGCACTATAATTAAGCTATTAAAGTACTACACTTCATAGATACTTTAATATCTTATTTCATTATATTTATTCTCTTACTCTGTTTATTTTTATATAAACTTGTATATTTTCTTTATTATTATTTTTTTTTGCTGATATGAGTAATTTTGTGCCTTAACACTTGCTGCTCCAACCCACTAATTTCCCTGTTTGGTATCCTCACAAATGTCCATCTATGCACTTATCAATTTACTGTATTTACAATCCTTTTGCAATTCTCTGAATATTTTCCATTGAAACTGTTACATTCATATCAATCTACTATAATTAGATTAATGACCTAATACATTATATAATTTCCTTTATGCATGTTAATGTCCAACACACCTCCGTCTGCTGCAGGATCTGACAAGGACCTCATGCCTGCTGGTCTCCTAATGTTTTTCATTTTAATATTTTTTGCTGATAAAAAAAATCAAAGGTTAAACACAGAAGATATCAGATATCATGTTTCATAATCATTAAAATTACATTAAACTGTTAGAAAATATAACTTTTACATTTTCTACATTTAGGATTTTATTTTGCTCATTTGTTTTTATTTTATCAGGACTTTTTAAACATGTGTTTCAAGTCACATTTAGTTTTTAATTTTAGCTTCTTGCATTGCTGTTTTTTATTCCTGCATTTGACTTTAACATATTAACCTAAAAGGTGAGACCTTTTTTTTTAAATTATTTATTAAATATTTTTTACTCTATTATTTTACTACTTATTCAGACATTTCTTGAGGCAAATGGTATACATCCTAAAGTATCTACTGTTATCTGTTTACCCATTTTTCAGGATGATTTCCTACTATGTAGATTTTGTCAGAATATTTGACTTGAATCCATTCAGGCAGCAAACTTCCCTCAGAAAGACACTGTACCATCACAAATAATTAAACACTTATCTTTCTAAAGTACTTGTACAGTCTCTAAGATGTTTGAGGAGATTACAATTAAACTCAAGTGCTTGAAGTGCATTGCAGATTCAGGAGTAAATAATCAGCTGTCTATGTGGTAAATCTTTAAATTGCTCGCTGAGCAGCTGGATGTGTATTTCATCCAGAAAGGGAATTACAAAACATGGGTATTTGTATATTTACTAATAATAATACTGAAATTAGAAACACACGAAAGGAAACAAGTAGTCCTACGTCAATTGTCATATAAATATGTATA
>JBBBVU010000004.1:3751212-3762679 GCA_037177055.1 Atherinosoma microstoma
CAAGATTCACCGAACCAGAAGCAAAAGAAGGCCGAATTTCTGCATCAAGTTAGAAAAACATCATCATAAATTCTCTTACCTTTGCTGCTTCGCCTCCAAAAGTTAAATCCACCAGGATAAAACCATATTTAGTAAACACTATATTTCCCAGTGTGCTTTGGGAGTAGTTTTTATACATTTTTATTTTATATAAATATATTTCATATTTATTTTATATTTATATATTATGAAATGCAAAAAATATTTAGGCGATGAGAAAATTCTTAAGATTTTCTCATATTCCATCTTCAGGTACTTTAACACAGCAGCATCTGTGGTGATGGTTTCACCTCTGAAAAAAATCTCATGAGTGTTAGCTTTATTTTGATACCAAGATGGTTTATGTAGCATTTATAATCAGAGAAATAATCAATTATATTTCTGTATGTCATTTTAAAGCCGAAACCCCAAAAAGACCCTTGGGGTTCTAGAGGAACTCGATCAGCAGATCAGCTCAGAGGTTAAAAATGTTTGTTTTTTTGCTTTTTCATATGAGGTTGTTTGCTCAAGTCAAGCCCAACCTCCCAGGAAAAGATTTGGAGAAAGTCATCCATTTACTCATTCTGTCCTAGGTTTACTAATGCAACTCTCTCTATTAGATCAGTCTAGGTCGAGTTCAGCCATCTCTTCATTGCTTGCAGATTCCTGAGAACTCAGCTGCTCATATGTTAATGGGAGGAGACAACGTGATCACTAACCCCTGTGCTGATGCATGCTGCTGGTTTTAAATTAGTTTTAGGAAACATTTTAAGATGTATTACTTGTTTTGAAAGCTTTAAATGGTTTGTCTCCATCATATTTGTCAAAGTTGATACACCAACTTGTTCCAGTTAGAGCTCTGAGGTCTTCAATCAGCTTCTCCCATCAGAGCTGCTCAGTCACTTTCAGGTTTTATGTTCTTAGTTCTTTACACTGGCTATTAAACACAGTTGAGCTTGTCATTTATTTAGATTAAAAAATATATATTATTCTGTTATTTGTTTATATTGTTTTATTGTACAGTACTTTGGTCAACTGGGGTTGTTGTAAATGACCTTGTTCTAACAATGTGAGAGTGGGTTTGATAAAACTGTCACTAAGTGCAATCTACTGATTCTTTCTTTCTTTAACAGAAAGGTAACAGCATTTTAGAGTCTGGTCTCAGGGTATTTTGCATAACTGTCTCAAAAGTTGTGATTATCAGCTATATTTGGGGTAAAACAGGCTGTATTTGCAGGTTTGGTGAAGCTGCATACGAGTCTCATCAGGAGTCTTCAATCTGGTGCAATCATTTCTCACCAACTTTAGTGAAAAATGTTTCTTTCTTTTGTTCATTATTTTCAAGTAAATGGATGAATCATACCAAGCTAATCTCTTCAAATACTCAACATTCTAAGTCTCTTAAAAGAATTTGTAGTATTGACATTAATTGGATGTTTCCTGTAGAGAATTTTTCACATTTTCTCTAACAAAAGCACATAACATTTTTGTTTTGATTTTTATTTCTGGCTCAACAATGGCAGTGTTGTTTTGTGCAGCCAATATCAGCGGCATGTCAACAATTCACAAAAGTTATTCAAAGAAAAAAATAGGAACAAACCAAAAAAACAGAAACAATATCAAACCTGCAAAATAATCCTCTGCCTTCTCCACAGAACAACAGTGACATGGTGAGTCTCTGTGTGGTATAACAGTTATTTTTAAGATAAGATAAGATAAGATAAGAATGACTTTATTAATCCCAGAGGAAATTGTTGTGCCAGAGTGCGGTACAGAGGTCGTCACAACAATACAAAAAATTTAAATTACAAAATTGAACAGAAACTTAGACACAATAAAATAAAATAAAATACATTTAGTGTATAAGAAATAAACATACACTGAAATCAGAAATATTTACGTCAAGGTTGAGGTTGAGTCAGAGGTTCGACTGAAAATAGGAGCTGCTAATGGCATTTTTGGACATGGGGTGCAGATGCACACATTGAAACAGACTGAGGAAGATGCAGACCCCCAAAGTGGAAATCTTTCACTTGATAATTATATTTAAATTCAGCTCAGGGATAAATTCCAGCTTCCGCCACAACCTTAAAGTAGACTGACTAGATAGAAAATGGATGGATGGATGGATATATAATCAGCAAAATAACACACCAAATCCTAAAAGAGTTGAAGAGGAAGTGAAGAGGATGCAGGGCAGGGGCAAGGGGGAGAGAAAAATGGTGGAGATTCAAACAATTTTTTCCTACCATTGATGGGCAATCTGTGATCGCTAGCAAAAAAAAAAAGAATGAGCACAAGGTGCGAACAAGGTCCCAAAAACAATACAGGAAATGCCTTGTTATGTGCTTCACTGAGACATGGCTGCATGAACACATCCCTCTCATGTCTGTACGCTGTTTAAGACTGTATGAGCGGACCATAAAAAGAAAATCAGCGGAAAGCTAAAGGAGATGGAACTTTTGGGGCGGCTGCAGCTCAGGAAGAAGAGCAGTCGTCTGCCAATCGGAAAGTCAGTGGATCGATTCTAGACTTCCCCTGACTACATACCCTTCCCCTGCCTGGAAGTGTCCTTGGGCAAGACACTGAACCCCACGTTGCCTCCTGATGTGTATATCGGAGTATAAACGTGTGTGATAGAGAAAGCATGTAGTATGTAATAATAGAAGTGCTGTATGAGTGTGTGTCAATCGGTGAATGTGACATTAAATGTCAAAGTGCTTTGAGTAGTCATGTGACTAGAAAAGTGCTATATAATTACAGTGCATTTACCATTCACTTTTAGCCACCGTTGGCGGCATTCTGGACATGTCCATCCTGGACCTGCAGCTAGTAGTGATATGTCATGCGCTAAACAATTCTATGTAGTGAATGAGAAGAACTGATTCCTTTCTAATGGAGCAGAATCGTGCCATGCGGTCAATAACATACGAGGAAAGACTAGGATCATACCACTATGTAAAGAAGGATGGGCCTCTCAGAACACAGGGAGTGTAATGGTACGGACCAGGTACAGAGAGAGAGCTGGAAGCCAGATTTAAATGACAAGTTTCAGTGTCACAATCTTTAGACTTTTGTTTAAATAAATAAAACTGATATTTGATGAGAATAGTAGACAAGCAATGGTTACAGTGTGCCACACACACATACACTCACACACCCCGCATCCTACATAATAAATCCAAATTTAACCCTGAAGTCCATGCCTGTAATGCAGTTCGGCTACACAAAGAGAGCAGAAAACATTTGGTGAATAAGGGTAGCTCTATTTTTGTAACAGAAAATTGCAAATTCTCTGATTCATTGTTGCTTCAAAGGTTTTCACACAAAATCTTGGAAGAATTACATTTCCTTTTGTCTTTCATATGGTGATACTTGTATCAAGAGTCATTAATTTTAATAAGCTGTAAAAACCAGCTGCTCCACTTGTAAAACTGCTGTAACATGTTAATAAAAAAGATAATCAGGAGATGCTCATCTATGGGAATAACATTTAAACTGAGGTCTCTGTGCACATGACCTTTTTGTGAGTTTACATTGTATGAGATTGTATTTTCCACTGCAATAAACTGCTAACATTTCATGATTTTCTAAATGGAAAGAGAGGAGACATGGATACATTCGCAGGTCATTTTTTTTCTATGTACACAATCAGAATTTCATTATGGATATTCATTGCAGTGCAATCCCACCGTGTCCTCTCCCATCAGAGCGTTCTTCATAATTCAGCAGCATGGGTCGCCATGCCGATGACCTGACAATGAATAAGACATAACAGTCTGAACCTTTCTGTTTCCTTCGCTCTGCCCTCGCTTGCTCTGAGTATATTCTCTCAGTGAACCCAAACATGTCTTTGTTTTCTCCACTGCAATTTCATGACAAACTTTGTCCGTTTAGTCCAATATTGTGGCAGAAATCAGTCGTGTTTTGTATAGAGTTGCTTCTTTAGTCCTTCTTACTCAACATCCAGGGTCATTCAGTGCTTTTTACTGAGGACAATAAAAATAGAAAAGAAAAAAAAATCCCTAATTGATGGTTATTTCTGTGAAAAGGTTTTTTCTTTTCACTGAAGCAGCACATGGAACCAGGAAACCATGAGCTCGCCCTGAGTAGGTCCCACAACACAGAGACACTTGTGTATCAGGGGGTCAGAGGACAGAAAAAGTCACAAATTCCATCAAGGACTGCAGTTAGTGCCAAATGTGTTCCATGGTGCCGAGAGCACATTTCACAGTGCCTGGGTGCCGGCTATCATAAAAAAAACAAAATCAAATCAAACTGTCATCATAAACGAGGCCTTGAGACATATTAAAACTTGTCGGGAGCATTTATTGCACTTGTAATGTGACCACAGCAAAAGTAGCTTTAGTAACTCAGGGCTGTTTAACTGACGGCTAACCCGTCTACAAGAATTTTTACAACTCTGTAACTTCTACAAAGTCCACCTTCAGCACAAATGACAAAGTGCGTAATTTCTAACATGAACAATAAGTTAAAAGATTACGCTACAAGAGTTTCAGTCAGATGTCACACTCTGAAAGGACCAAGTTCAGCTGTTCCACCCTGACAACCAGACAAAATGAGATGGGTCCAAACAATGATGCAGCCCTAACACGGAGACACATCCCTGTTATACAGAACAGCCTTTACAGCTCAGTGGAGCTCACTCTCCCTGTTGGAAGTAGAGTTCACACAACTGCTAGATTTAGAGGAGCAGAGGGTCGTACTCCCTGGAAGTAGACACAGGTGCGCTCATTAGGCCCCCCGACACAGGTGCACCGAGCTGCCTTGCTTTGTCCCGATTTCATGCACTCACAGTTGAGCTGCTTCTGTTTCTCTGTTTCCAAGAGCGTTAAGTAATCTGTGTCCTTTTGTGTCTCATTTCAAGTCACGTTTGCTTCATTACTGCAAGCTGACATGAGAACTACATGATTATGGTTTTTAAAAGCAATAGGCTGAATATGAAGCAGCTTCCTGATTTTATTTTTTTTTTACACAAGATGATATGAGAGAATTTATTTGTACAAAAATCCTAAAAGATAATTCCTCGACTATAATTTCTGCACCCTAATCCATAACATTCAGTTCAGTGTTTCTCCATCAGTCCTAGTGTCACTGAGCAGTCAGAATATCAGTCTTGCTTGGTACCTCCCTGTACTACAAATAATATGGATTTTAATTGTATGCAGTTTTTGTAGTGTTGAAGGTTTAATCATCTGGTAATGAAAGTTGGTAAAAACTACCACTGCCAGGTGACTTTCTCAACATTGCGGTTACTAGCAAAGGATGTAACCAATCCAATGATTTTAGATGATTTCTGACCAAAGATTTTCTACATTTGAATGTTTTATGCTGATTTATTGAGTTAGTTTTCTTAAGGATGCATAAAACTGCACAATACACTTTTTTAAAATTATTTTCCAAACTTTTAAGCCCGAGATCAATCTTGATCTTTCATCGGAGTCTCCAGGTTGAGTCTGCGGGTAGAAAGATGCTGCTTTATAGTCTTCATTCTTCTTTTATTGTTTAAGTTAAATTGCAGATGCAGATTAAAATGTAGCTTTGACCAACGGTGGAGCCTTCAACACACACCTTATTAAGAAACAAATGTGCAATCTGAAACTGGCTAAAAGCCGAAGAACTGCTTTCTCTTGGCTATGTGATTTGTAAATTCATGACTCATTTGTATCCATGTCATTCACTACTGTTTGCTTTACAGCCTGTCTTACCTGAGAACTGAAAAGTCTTTATTTTCTAATAATTCTTCAGACTATAACCACACCAGGCAAAAATAAATATTCTAAAGAACGAAATTTAAACATGTTTTCTTCATGTTGCAAATATTGATGCATGGCATTTGGCTGTGAGTTCTACTTCTACTGATACATGCCATAAGGGTTTCTAATGAAAGATTTATGAGGTTTAGATTTTTCTTTCTGTCTTCCTCCCGCTTAGATGTCAGGGCCTGGTGACTCCAGGGCTCATAGCCTGAATACCTTCAACAACAGGAAATTAATAGGATAGTGTGCCTGCATTTATATTAATAACTTTATCAGTATTCACAAATCATGGCAGCCATCTCTCATTCATTTAAAGCTGTGTCATTTGCATCATGGATGTGCAGCAAAATCTTAAGAGAAAAGCTCTGCATGTTCGGGGTCTCCAATTAATTTATTTCCAAATATAATAAATACTTGTGGAAAATAACAGTTGAGTTATTGTAAAGAAACATTATGTCTGTGTAACCTCTATTTTTCTATAATTACACTGCGTCTGACTGGGCGCAGGACATCGGCCTCTTTTAAAAAACAGTCCTTCAGAAACAAATCGCACCTGATGATTTCTACAAAATTTAAAAAAAAAAAAAAAAAAAGTATGTTGTTTCTCAATTGCTGGGGAGAAAAATGTGCTGTTAAAGCTCAGTGAAAATAATCTCACCTCTGACTATTCTGTCAGAAAAATATTCTCATGAGTTCTCAACTCTGTGCGACAGACTGGTTCATTTGTGTGCGGGTATGAGAGGAAACAGAAAAGAAAAAAACCACAGCTAGATGAGTTGTGTGGAAACTTATCACAAAGGACAGTTCTTAATTTAATTATGAGCTAAACTCTGACTGAGCAACAGTTGAAACTAAACACCTTTGTCCCGTTTTATTAGTTTCCTCTCAGCTGTTATAATGAATAAAGTTTACAATAATGTTCACAAAACCAGACTAACGATGTATTTCAAGTCAAACCTTAATGTTAAATGATATTTTAAAAAAGTTACCAGTTATTTATTTCTTAATTCTTAGAGAGTCGTGTTTTTTTTGTGTGTGTGTGTTTGTTTTTTTACTGAAGAGGAAACTGGTAGAAAATTTAGACCCAGAATGATATTTTGCAGGTTTGGTCGATATGAGATCTAGAGTTCTTTATGCCTTTAACGGGGTTCAATACCCAGAATTAAATATATCTTTGATTTTTCTTTTTTTCATTGATTTTCTGAAGGTTTCTCTTCTCTTGAACAAAGCAACACAGAGAACGTGTCCATTCTCTTCAGGCAGATTTTATCCGGCCACAAAAAATTCTTCTGCATTATGGGCTCCTCTTCCTTTCACAAAGCTATAATATATTTTTATGATCAAATATCTCCCAAACAGTTTGTGTACTGTGTAAATAATCAATGAGGAAGACAGGTTTATAAAATATTTCTTGCTCAGAAGCTACCCCAACAATCCTAAACAATGCTGGAAGAAACAGTTTTTTTGTTGTCTAAATGTTTGTGAAGCATGTTGTTTTTTCCTCTTTGCACAATAGCACAGAAAATTCTGCAAAGCCTCTGCAAATTTAATACACACATGCATGAATGCCAACTGCTGCCTAGAAGGTAGGGAACGCTCTAAAATAAACATTATAGGATAGTTTGGTAAACCTTTTTTGTAATCATCGCACAGAAAGTAGCGTGATGTGGGAGCTGCAGCCCAGCTGCTGCACGGTGGGAACACACATTTCACTGTGGAAATAAATCATTTTAACATTTTATCTGAGAGAGTTTGATACATTACTGCCTCAATTATAAAATATATATTTGACAAACGCAGAATAACATGTAATTTCATGTTAACGGTGACTCTGGTATGTGGTATGTTGCACATGTTTGTGGATAATGCACTTTTTTCATCATTCAGAGATAATAAAACACACTCAAGGACTTTCAAGTACAACTCTTAAAAAAAAAGTCTCACTGACTCAGTGAAGAAGAAAAAGCTTCAGTGAGGGCTGAAAAATGCCAGCGCATCTCATCCCAGAGAAACCAATAAACTCTAAACATGCTTTATTGTTAATTCCAGTATTTCTTTATGGGGCTGTAATCACCCTGTGAACATATCCTGCCTGATCAGGCTACCGGGGTAGTTTCAGTAAACGTCCACGCTCAGATCGCCTGGATAATCCCTCTCAGGGCCAAAATCAATATTAATCAGAACTTGCATCAGTTTCTCTTTTAGGTATTGCAGCTGCACAACGCTAATTTCCAGCTGATGCATCTTGTGCCATTTTCACATCTGTCAATCTGACAGCTGATCACTTCAGTGGAGTCCATGGTTTTATCACAAGCACTTTTCAAAGATCTCTTTTTTCTCTGTCCAAGCGCTTTCACTTCTTATCTCGACCGCTGTAAAGGTTTGTGTACATTTAGAGAAAAAAATGAAACACTCTTTCCAGCTTGCTGTGATCGTTCATCCTCAAACGTCTGACATTAAGAGATCGAAGAATTTAAGTGTGTTCATCCGAACAGTCACAAGAAGTCATGGAGCTTTGTCAGGAAATCACATTCAGTTTCTGTTTGAACTTCTGTCTCCGCCTGCAGCTCTAATATCATCTGATTCCTTTTTCTCTTTTTTTTTTACCACATAGTAAAACAGGTAATTGTTCTAAACTAAAACAATATCAAATCAAGAAAAACAGACATTATTAGCCAGATCACAAACGAATGTTAGTGTTTTTAACTAGTAATCAAATACTTATAATAACTTTAATAATGAATTAAACCAGAAGAAATTATTTTCCACCAGTGAATTTTTTTAATAAGTTCTTTCAACATTATTTTTAATTTAATAAGTTTAGAAATGAGACTGAAGACAGTAAATCTGTGGTGATAATAAATAAAAATAATTTAGACAACTTTTCCATCTGCAGTTTAACTCAAATATTAATGTCACCTTGAGCAAATTTTTATTTAATTACTTTTCTGCATCTATTTTTCTTTACTGTAAATATGAAGTATTAAGAACACTTAGTGTGTTACATTACAGACCTACACATCCTGTATGTTTCTACAATCACAGTTTACAGGTAATTAAAGTTGTCTATCACTCAGTGATTGAGCTGAACTGGAAGTGATGATTGATCGGTTTATTAGAGCTTAATAAATCTGCACACACAGCTCAGTGTTACTTATTAAAATCACTATGGAAAAAAACCCCAGTTTTCTCTGAATGTTAAACCTGTTATTGGTTTATTGGATTATTCTTTGTGTGGGAGAAAAGCAGCTGTACTGTTTATTTGAGGGCTTTGGTGGGCGGTTTTAGTTACATTTTAAAGGTCAATAAACAGATTCCTTTAGAGAATAATGCAAAAAAAGAAAAAAAAGGAGAGGGATTTTCTTTCAGACATCTCATATAGTTTATATGTCATGTGTTTAATCTCTAAGTAGCATTCAGCAGCACTCACCAATATTCAACAATATCAGATATTCAGACACATTGGTTGAGCATCGTATTAGTAATTAAACACTTTGAAACAAAAGCTGAATGATTCGGTCGGACCTCCATCCTCTGGCCTGCAGGAGAAACTGAAATTCCAGCTGCATATAATTAACTAATAATCTCAATGCATAAAAACATCAGCGCAACCCAGCAACTGTAGAAAACAGCCACATCATCCGGACGAGATAGACTCCATTTTCCACACCACAGGGGGAGAATCCCCCCCCCGCATGTCCCAATGTCCTCAGGAAACAGCACAATTCCCCCTCACAGCTTTATGTTCAGAGAAGTTTCTTCAGCTTCTAGTTTAATCCCAACTTATTTACAGAAACATGAAGGATCTGCTCGAGGCAGATCAGCTGAGAAACCAGTTGAATCCAAGCATCTTCAACTCCCTCATCACCTGATCATACACACTGATGCACAGAGACATCAGGGATCAAAGGCTGATAACTAATTCAGTTAGTACACCTGTTGCTAAGCTTGTTACTAAGAGAGTTGGAGTTGATAATGAGGAAGAAGAGAAACTCTGATGAACTTGTTCTGTTTCTTTTTAGAAAACATGAGATGTAAGTTGTGAAGCAACCAGACTGACTGAAGTGGCTCAGATCACCTGAGATTGTTTAAACAAGTTCCACCGTCACAGAAAAACCAGCGAGTCAAACTTTGAGTGGGCTCTTCAACAATAGCCTGAGCCCGATCACCTCACTGGGCAACAATCAGCCTGTTTGCTCAAGAGCATCTCAGCAGGCTGATTTCAAACCGAAGCATCCGAGCTGTGACCTGGAGGAAAGCTTCCAGATGGAAAACAAGTCAGCATCAGCGCTCATTACTGGAATAAAGCCACCGAGGCGTCTGGATTCAGACTCAATCAGCAACTTCTCTCACACACACACGCGCGCGCACACAAGTGCACACAAGATGTTTGACAAGCTCGACCAGCAGCCAGCTCAGCTTCTCATTTACAAAAAAAAAAAAGAAGGAAGAAGAAGAAAAAGTGTTTACCTTGAAGGAGAAAGCTGCGGTTGCTCCTCTCGTCTCTCCGGATGCTCCTCTGCTCCCCGTCATCCAGCCGCTCTCCTCTTCTTCTCCTCCGCCGGCAGGTGTGTGTGACACAGAGTGAGAGTGGAAACAACGGAAGGGGGGGGCAGGGGGGAGCGGGAGGCAGTGCGAGTGAAGGGAGGGGGGGTTGTGTGTATGTGTTGTCGGGGGGATGTGAGCTTGACGGTTTGTGGATGTGGTCTGGAGGATAATGGAGAGGGAGGGGGATGTCGTTAAGAAGACTGCTTCCCTCTCTCTCTTTAACCCTTGTTGAACCGGAGACCAGACTCAGCTGACCACATCGTCTCACAGCAACTTTTTTTGCTCTAAAACAAATTAAATCTACAAAAAAAATTGCAGGTTGTTAAAGCTCTGATTTTGCTCTGTTCATTTATTTTCCTAGTTTCTTGTCCTTTATTTAATCTATTTCTCTTTTCTCTCTCTATTCTTTTTCTTCCAGATGTGCAGTTTATCATTCAAGTGTGTGTCCAAAGTTTTCGATAAAGATTTATTATAACAACTACCTCAGAAAAAGATCATGTATTTATTCAGTATTTAAGGATTACATTTTTTCTCTCTTTGAAAATATTCAGATTAAATATATATATATAAAAAAACTAAAGATAGAAATTATGTCAACGGCTGTCAGGATTAATAAACACTTTTAATAAACACTGTGAATATTATCATGTTGGAGGAAGACTGTGGGGTGAGCAGGGAGTCTGCTGCTGGTGATCAAACTCCCAACGTTACCGTCTCCAAAGCATCAGCGACATCATTCTGTTTCAGTTTCTCAGGATCCTTTTCATCCTGCTGCTGTATGATCGGGAATAAAAAAGACCACTTCCCAGAAGTTCTCCAGACAGATCCTTCTCCTCCGACTGTGACTCATTTCATCCTCTACATCACTCTGTTTCAGACTTAGATCACTCTTTTTCATTCATTCATTTTCATAGTGAATAGAAGTTGATTAAGTCTCACACTCTGTGACTATATATAGTCACAGAGTGTGAGACTTATTAACTTCTATAGAGTATGAAAATCCTAATGAAAATTATCCAGGTCCCATGTAAAATTTGAACCGTATGTTTCATTGAAAACATGCAGTGCAAAGAAAATCAGTAGTGGAAACTAATAGTGATTTATTTTCTCATTTGTTAAAT